>JANHJO010002238.1:15304-35044 GCA_032468235.1 Pseudoxyrhopus heterurus | reverse complement strand
AAGAGATATATAAGTCTAAGTGCTATTGCTATATCAAAAAGACTTATCTTGCATATCTTACAGTAGTTCATTTTCAGAGCCATTTTGTATTTTAAAAGCTTCCCCAATGATTCTACAATATGTATTAAAATAAATTTAATTCCTAAAGATCATGTATTAGGATAAAATAGATAATAGATAAAATAGAAATTAGTGTCCCATTAGACAAGTGTGATTACTTTTTAATTCTATTAAGAACAAAGTGTTAGAGACAATTAACACAATGGGAATGAAATCTAGGAATGGTAGAAATAAGAAAAAGAAAGAAAAATACAACCCACTTGACTGCAAGTAGTTTTGCAAAGCATTTTGATAAATTCCAGTACTCTTAATATAGATATGGATAGATATAATGCAAATGTTAGCAACTGGCACATTTCCCTCAAAATGCCAATGATTTATTTTAATACTTTTTTCAGATGCATGGTATGTTTGTTATTTCCTTCACTTTGCCATCCCCTTGTGGTACCTTTATTCGAAGGTTTGTGGAGATTTCAGCTCTTTGTGAAAGACAGAAACCAAGTGACTCAGCATCAAGATGTCCAAAAAAATGTCCACCATTGTCTTCTTCAGAAGTGACTCTTGGTCTAGAGCATTATTTTGGGGTCTGCTGTTTATAAGTGCCCCTATGGTTTTGGAACATATATGATACCAAATACGAATTTGTTAGTGTCAGGAAATTGCTGCTCCATTTTGTGTAATAAAATGGCTGCCAGGGGACATGAACCCAAAATGGCCGACCACTGCCAAAGTGGCAGTTGGTGGCAGTGCGAACACGAACTATTCAACTATACACCAATCTAGTAAACAACTTTGGAGGCGCGGCCTTGATTGAAGAGGATATAAAAGGGGGAGCCCCAACCCCTTGGGCTCTTTGCAGGAAAAAACCAGGAAAAGATCAGGATAAAACCAGGATATAGCCAGGGCAGGATTGGCAGCATAGGATTGATCAGGACAGATCAGGATTGACCAGGATTGGTCAGGGTTGGTCAGGGTTGACCAGGGCTCTACAGTATAGAGCAGGAGAAAACCAGGTAGCTACTGAGGTAGTGAACCGTAGTGACTGTATTACTGAGGTAATTGATAGTTAGTGATATATATATAATTGTACAGACTTTATCTTTTAAATTAATGTATAGTATTTTTTATTCTGTGTAAATAAATCTTTACACAATTTTACTTACAAGTTCCTGGAGTCATATTCTTTTTATCAGGTGTCTTTTCAAAGTCCTTCAACCTCTTAAGTTCTTGGTATTATTTTTCTGACAAAATGTGTCTTGTGTTGCTGAAAAAAAATGTGAACAAAATTGTGCTGAAAATGTATTCACTTACAAACAAAAATTATATGAGATGGCAAGCCATTTTGTCAGAACATAAGGTGAGGAATTATGGACACTATAGGTCCACTTTTATAAGACTGTAATGAATTTCCAATGCTTCTCCTCCCCAAACTATAAAATACTTTTCTTGTACCATTTTTCTCAGAAAAGAAAAAAAATTAAATAGCCACCCAATAGTTGCTGAGTGACAGAGAAAAACAGGACAAATATTTTAAAGTAAAATGTTAGTTTATAATAGCCTTCCTAAAATGTGCGTCCTTCTGATTGGTTGGATCAAAATGCTAGGGATTCCTAGCCAATATTTCCAACCTATCTTGAGGGCCAATCTTTCTTGGATTAGTTCGTGACTCTGAAATGAATGAATTCAGGAATGCAGGAAGCAACTTGGTGAATCAGACCAATGTAATACAAAGCGACTTGCACCAAATGTTAATTGTAGGTCTGCCACATTGAAGGTAATGCTGACCCTTTTTAAACTTCATTGGTGCCAGAGTTAACCTTGACCCAGAGCTCAGCCCAAACAAGGACTACAGAAAAAACAAAGAGCTGAAATCTTCATACCACCATTTTGATCTGGATCAGATCCAAAATTACAAATGAAGAAGACTTAGCTGGTACTAATAAACTACTTGTGGTGTTTAGCTCATTAAAGAAGAAATGACATTTTTATACTGTGCAAATAACAGCAGAATCTTTTATTGTAGTACAAATCCTGTAAATTCTTACGTCTGTTATGTCAGATAATAAAGCATTTTAGTAAAAAAAATAAATCTATTCTGTTCTCCAAGGTGCTTCCAGGCAGTTCCTACTTCATTGATTCTTTTTAAGATATCCTTCTTAAATTCAGTTCAGGCTCTGCCAGTCCTTCAAGGTAGCCCAGACAAGCAACCAAAATTATTAAGTACTAACACTATCTTTATTTTGAGATTACAAAAATAGAAGTTTACAAATCCCCTCCTTTTTCTTTTCCTTTCCACTAGGGATTGTCCCTTCTGGGAGTTTTTCATATCTTGCTCCCTTATGTGGATTAAGATATCTTTTGTCTAATCCACAGCCCTTCCTCCTGTCTCCCAAGGTTATTTGCACATCCCATTACAGATTCTCAGCTGTTTTTCTTCTTGCAGAAGCAGCTTATTTTGAGCATCCAATCAAAACTGCAGACTCTTCAGGATGAGAGGGAACTTATCCAGTCTGAAGCTCTAGAACATGCTGCTCACGGGAAGGTTCTGGAATCCCTGGTGCAAGATCTATGTAAACCCAATGAGTTTGAGCGCTACCTGATGTTCATGGGTGATTTAGAGAAAGTTGTGAGCTTGCTGCTGTGTCTCTCCACTCGCCTAGCCCGGATCCACAATGCTATGGGGAAAATGGATGAAAACACAGATGCTGAGGAAAAAGTGAGTGCCAGGAAAGATACTGTAGAGTTTTATACTATTGTATCTTCCAAATACATCCTGGTGCTTTTTTCCCAGTTGCCCAGGGAACTGAAGTGAAGTCTTTGTCTATTGTTGAAAGGCTGGGGATCCAAAGAAACTTTACACAGGGTTGGGGTAGAAGATGGAACATGATGGGACATGAGTAGATCCTTTCTTCTTTTGTCATTATTCCTTTTAAAATTACCTCTTCTTCCATTTTTTAAAATCCAAATGAACAGAAAAAGAGCTGGAATTAAACTAAAAAAACAACTGAAAAAATGTATTTTTTTAAACTTTAAGCGGCAGCTGTCCAACAACTGCCTTTCAGTATGGTGAAACATCTAATTTGGTACCTCATGTGCTTGGATTCAAGCAAGCAAGAAAAGGAGATTCTAGTTAAATTTTCTGCTACACATGGTGTCACTAATCATAAGATACAAGGGATTTGCAGAGACATCCCAGAAGGAATCAGTAATTCTTACTTTATGTTATACGGTATTCACATTACATTTTACCTATTAACCCTGTTTTGGTCATGTTTGCCTTTAGGAATCCTTAAATGAGCGATACCGACTTTTATCCAGGCAGCGGGAAGATGCAAAGGACTTGAAGGAGAACTTGGATCGCAGAGAAAGGGTGGTGTCAGGCATTATTTCCAAATACATGACTGAGAATCAGCTCCAGGACTACAAACACTTTATTCAGGAGAAGATAACTCTACTGATTGAACAAAAGGACCTTGAGGAACATGTTAAATTTCTTGAAGAGCAACTGGAGAGATTAGAGAAGAATATTCTTCCTTAAAACCCTATTATTTGCTCTTGCTTTCCTAAATGCCTATTAACAAAGCATCATTTAAGATGTGAGCAATGGCACCTTTTGATTATTTCTAGCAAGCCATCACGAGATCCCCCCATTGACAAAGGCTATATTGGCTCAGGCGTACAGTATATTCTTAGAAGGAAAAGACAAAGCCTTCACTGCAGATAGCACTTTTTAAAAAAAAAAAATCTTGAAATGACTGGTACAATGTGCATTGTCTTTTCATAAGGAATTAATGTGATCCTTTCTTCTTTATTGACTGCAGTCTGTTTTTTTTTCAGACTGATTATAAAAATAATAATAATTCCATAAATATATTTTATGCTAATTTGAACGTTCATCATTGTCCATTCTTGATTTCTTTTATCCCAAACAACATCAATATCTCTTCCATTGTTATTTATAGTTACTCCCAAGTATTATTTTAAAATCATGCGTTCTGTTCTTGAGGCCCTTTCAGTAAAAAATATACCTTGGTTATGGAAATGCTAATCTAATTTACACTCTGTCAGATAGTCAGTGTTTTAAGATTGTAGCATAGTCTGTAGAAGAAGCAAGGGCTGGTTCTGAAGTCATGCTAGCCATTGCTGGCTTCATCATTCTTTATGGAGTAAGTCACCATTAGCCCAATGTCCTCAGGCTTAACTATAGTTACAATATAAAGGACAGCCCTTTATTTCAGAAAGCTATTCACTAGATTTATGTAATTGATTTATTCTTGTTGCTTTTCTCTTGAATTTTCCTTGGTAAAGCAAAATTATAAATGTGACTTTTTTTTAATGAACCTCTTTCAGGTTTGGTTCTTCTTCAGGCTTGTCCTTTATTTTTTCCAAGAAAATATGGTCACCGTAGCTATAATTCAATTCGCACCAATTTATGGATTGGAATCTGTGAACCCGGGTCAAGTAGCATGCAGTCCTGCACTCTAACCACTGCGCCACCATGGCTCTTAAGTAAATGAATTCTAGAGGTTTATAACGATATTCATCTGGTCAGGAGTCCTTGAATGGAGTGGGTATGACTTGCCTTTAGCAGTCCTGACATTAATACAGAATTTCCTCTTCCTCTAATACTGTTCAAAGCCAGCCTCAGCATGGAGTAAAATCTATGAGATCTTTGCCCCCTCATTTCTTTGGAGGGAAGTCAGGTGCCTGGATTGCCTGGGAATAGAGACAATGGAGGCAGGAGAGGGATGGGGATAGCAAATTCCATGCCAATCTAGTTTTCTGCACAACGTTTTCTCATGAATCATTTAAAATGCTATCCGCTGAGCCTGGCGACGCCACCCACACTAGGTAGCACCAAAACTGGAATGAAGCAAACAGACATTTTCAGTGCTACTTAAATGCATTGCGCCTTGAAAATCTTGGGTTTTTTCCACTATATAGTTCCAAAAGAATGCAGTTCCAAGCTACCATATGGTCAGTTATTAACTGTTTTGCCACATCCTACTTTCAAACACCCACTATCATTTACACATTATTTTAAGTGACTTTGCCTTAACTGAAGGACAAGTAAAGGGTGCCAGGTATGTAAAGCATGGATTGGATCTAAATTGATAGGTCAGAGGTGAGCAGTAAAAGTACACACGTTTATTTAAAAACAAGTGCCACACTGTTCACTGAGTTATAGGCCAGATCTGTACCTTCTGACTGACCTGCATAAGTCTAAGCCATGCGACATTTCTTGAGTTTAAGAACAGACATAAAGGTTCCCAATCTCTCTTTGCCCCATGAATAACCTGGGCCAGAGTTTGGAAGTTGGTTCAAAAATACTATTTTCCCTCCTCAGCTACCATAAGTACCCCAATAGTTGATGTACAACTAGAATCATTCCAACTGCAATGGAAAGTGCACCTCGAAAAGGAGAATGTGTGTGTGTGTGTGTGTGTGTGTGTGTGTGTGTGTGTGTGTGTGTATCTTGGCAGGAGCACTACAGTTTCCCAAAGTAGTTCTGCATTTCAGAGAAAGAAGCCCAAAATAAGAGACTGCACAGTCCAGAACTGGGGATCTGGATGGGAGGGAGAGGTCCAGAGTACCACATCCTAGAATTTCTTAGGTTGTAACTATTGGGTTAGAAGGTTATAGCTTTAGTCTGGCAAGATTTTCTCCATTATTTAATTTATTTATTTTTCACATGTTTGAACCGCCCATGTCCCTCAGGGATTAGATGTAAGCCGATAAAGAATTGGACTTGATAGGAATTCACTGTGTTATCGTTGGGTTTGACATCTGTGTAACAACATGGAATCTAGTAATCCTCTTGCCACCATATTGTCCCCATCCCTACCTTTTCTGTTAGCGCACTTCTTTCTTCTGTTTCATCCTTTCATCTCCCAGTGGGGGTGAAGCATATTGTACTCTGTTTTCTTCTTTTTCCTACTCTGTGCCCACCATACTGCAATGATTCCCTTTTCTTTAAAAAATATTTACACTGAAACATAGTCGCACTGGGAACAAAGCTACGAAGCTTTGAACAAATGCAGCTTCTTTGTTTCTGTGAAATGAATTCTTCACTGCCCTGCCATTTTTGTGGACCTTCGGTTGAATGAAGGAACATCTTTTCTTATAATAACCATTTTATCAAAACAAAAGTGGTATAAGTCCCTTGGGAGTTGGGCGGCATATAAAGACAATAAATAAAAATAAATAAAATAATGGGGAGGAATAGAAAAGGTTTGAGTTAGTCTCAAACAAGAGAATGTGGGAAGGGGCATGGGAAGACATCCCTGTTTGAAAATGTCTAGCAAAGCAAAGGAAAAGAACAAGGACTAGTGAGAGATGAACAACCTGTAAAAGAAAACAGCAGACACTGGTGGACCTGCCCTGACACAGGCTGGCCAGCAAGGGCTTGTGGTGCTCATAGTCCAGACTGAGTACCAACCTGGCTCCATTATTAAACTATTCAGCCCAACTGTAATTTGTTAAGTCCCCTTTGGAACAGCCTAAAGCAGGGGTGTCAAACTCAAGGCTTGTGGCCCAGATGCGGCCCACGGGGTACTTAAATCTGGCCTGCGGGGCCAGCCTGGAAATACCAAAGGACCGGCCCACGGTGCCTCTGGCAGCCAAAATTGGGCGTGGGGAGGGCATGTGTGCACCCCCCCCCGTGGCCCATTTTTGGCCTGAATGACCTCCTGCAGCACTCTGCCAGCCAAAACGGGGCACAACACGGCTGTGCATGCTCCCCTTCCCCCCGTTTGGGGTGGGGGGGTGGCCCCCAGAGGAGAACTACAATTCTGATCTGGCCCTTGAAGAAATCCAATTTGACACCCCTGGCCTAAAGGACTACCCACTCAAGGGACCTGGCAACCACGAAGCATGCTAATAGTAATAGGGGAGAGGGTATAGAAAATCCTGCTTGCTTCCCTCTACTGGATGATTAGGATTTTGTCACCTAGGTCTGATTCTGCAGATGTTGACTATTTCAGTTATTTGAAAGCTGAGAACCTCTACAGAGACATTAACTCTGCTTGAGCCTGGGGCCCTGGATGTGGATATTTTCTACCAGAGTCAGGCCTCTGTAGTTTTAAACTCATCTGATCTCTTTCATTTCTTCCCCATGTTTAAGCATTTTAAACAATTTGAAACATTTCCTGCAAGGTGAAAGAGCACCGTCTAGTGGCTAAAATCATCCCTTGCTTCTTATTCCATCTGGCCTTCTAGCTGGGAACCAAGTAAGTTTCCTTATCTTTTTTGGTAAGTACAGTAGAGTGCAGGAAAGGGTAACCACAGCTTATATGCAAAGAGGGAGAAAACAAACAACTCCAGATAAAATCTCAGTAGCAGTCCACTCCTATAAATACCTATTCCCAGGTAAATAGGTTAAAGGTAACAGGGCAAATATAGTAGGAGGTACCAAAGTGGAGCTTCAGAAATCTGAGTGACCCCAAGATACAGGTAGTCCTTGACTTACGACCACAATTGAGCCCAAAATTTATGTTGCTAAACAAGACAGTTAAGTGAATTTTGCCCCGTTTTACAACCTTTCTTGCCCCAGTTAAGTGACTCACTGCAGTTAAGTTAGTAACACGGTTGTTAAGTCAATCTCACCTCCCCATTGACTTTGTCAGAAGGTCACAAAAGGTGATCACATGACCTCAGGACAATGCAACCCTTATAAATATGTACCAGTTGACAAGCATCCGAATTTTATTCATGTGACCAGAGGGATGCTGTAATGGCTGTAAGTGTGAAAAGTGGTCATAAGCACTTTATGTACCTAAAGGAATGGTTGAATGGTTACTACCTGTAGTAAAAAAGAATCAAATATTTCTTTATATTTCTGTGGCCATGTAGTGACATCCAGACTTCTGGTAACCTTGTATAGCAGAAAATCTCAACCTTGTAGTCCTTTTCATCTCTACCTCACAATCTTGCTTGCCTATAAACAAGTCCTGTGCTCAACAAGGCATTTATCCCACAAACACCTGAATCCTGGTCTCCCTTTGGGAGGGAGAGCAATTGCTGTTGTTTTTATTATCGTTCCATCTCAAGCCTTATGTTACAATCTCTGGATTCCTATCCCTTTTCAAACCAGGCTCAGAGTTTCAAAGAGAATAGGAATAACAACACCAACAAGGGAGCAGGACAGCCCAAAACCTGTCCAGTCCAGGCAAACATAGCAAGGTTGAAAACATTCTGACCTTTTGTGCTACAGAAAGGCTGCATGAAAATGTTTATATGTTTATAAGCTATTTTTTTAAATAAAAAATCCACTTATGTAAAGATTTTTCCTATTATACATCCCTAATCAACTTTCTGTAATGAGGTTTTATTACTGTTGCCATGCATTTTCTCTTTATCCAGTACTAGCTGGTTACCTGGCTTCACCCAGGTGTAGTCGTCACGCAGTTCCCGCTGGCCCCAGCACTCTCTCCCCCATCGCTGCTCACCCCCAGGCGTTCCAATCTCATCCTGGCGCAGTCTCCTTCATGCCCGCTCAGTCCTACGTGGTCCCACTGCCTCCGCCGCTGGCTTCTCTGTCCCCGCTGGGCCCGCCATTGCAACCTCATCCCAGCAGCCGTTCCAACATGGTCCTGCTGCCTCCGCCACTGGCTCCTCTGGCTCCGCTCGCCCCCAGCTGTTCCAATCTCATCCCGGTGCAGTCTCCACCATGCCTGCTTGGTCCCACTTGGTCCCGCTGCCTCCACCGCTGCCTCCACCGCTGCCTCCTCTGTCCCTGCTCATCCCCAGCCATTCCAGCCTTGTCCCGGCAGCTGTTCCAACCTCATCCCGGCAGCCATTCTAATTTGGTCCCGCTGCCTCCGCCACTGGCTCCTCCATCCCCAGTTACCCCTGTCATTCCAACCTCGTCACGGCACAGTCTCCTCAGTGGCTGCTCAGAGCCCCCTGCACATGCGCAGTACTCACTTGCCGGTCAGCATTGGTGGGGGTCGGCACTTTGCCAGGCTGTTTAGGGGACACAGATCCCTCAATGGCATGTCTGACACCCCCCACCCCAGTGTTCATCTCCAGAGAGTAAGCTATCTGTGTGCCAAGTTTCATTCAGATTGGTGCAGCCATTGAGCGTATAGGGCACACATATACACACACCCACACTCTGTTTTATTATGTATAAGATTGCTGTTTTATTTGAGGACTATTTAAAAAAAACATAACAGTATATCAAACATAAAATAAAATTGTACAGCAAAGCCTGAAACAATTAGCAGTGTGAAGAAGGTACCAGGTGATTTTTACAAGCCATGGCTACTGTTAAAAATTTGGCCATCATTTTGGAAAATACTTAACTTTGATCTCATAGGAAGAAAATAATAGCTGCTAGGGCCTATGGAACATGGTTACCTTCCTACTGAAGTGGTACCTAGTTATCTACTCACATTTGCATGATTTTGAACTGCTGGGTGGGCAGGAGATGGGGTAAGTAACAGGAGCTCACCCCCCATTGCTCAGTGCTTGGGTCTCGAACCTGGACTGTCAGATTTCTAGCTGACAAAGTTGGTGTTTTTAACCACTAAGCCATCACGGCCTTCCCCCATTTCAGTTCTGTGCAGCATTATTTTGTATCTTGCTCTCTCCTTCTAGTTTTTCAATGAGGTGGGTTGGGCTGGGCTGAGAGAGAATGTGTGGCTCAGAGTCACTCAGCTGCCTTTAATGGCTAAGAACTCAAAATCTCCTGGTTTCTTGTTCAGTACCTTAATCGGTATACCAAACTGGTCCTCTTTGGATTTGCACAGAAGGAAAGACAACAGAAAAGCAAAAATATTGGTTCAGTCAGAGGACAGGAGAAACTAGCACAGACTAAAGGTCTGTTTAGGTCAGCATCTCATAAAGATGCATGAAAGAAACTGGGTTATATCAGCAGTAGGGAACTTATAGCTCTTCAGCTATTTGATCCTAACACATTAGCTGCCATGTTGAAATAGTGAAGATGATTATTGCTGCTGTTGCTGCTCATATATGTTTCACTGTGTAAGACTTTTGAAAAGCTGTTGAATACATCCAAGGTATCAAAGTCCATCTATGGAAATGATGCTGTTATCTTTCTCCAACCTCACCCCTTATTATATTTGGAATGATCACGTTGCATGCAAATGTGAACTTTGCACCTATGAGTCATAATTAAGGCACTAATTGTGAATTGCTAAATTTGTATTCCCTCCTTTTCAGTTAAAATAAAGATTTGGGGCCTAAATCAGTATTAGATTAAGCCAGCAAGTCCCTTTAAATCCTATCATCCAGATTTTGTTCACAAAGATCTGCAAATGTGTACTCAAGCTACTATCCCAGCCATTACGTTTTGAAGGAAAAAAAAATCTAGTCACTGCATTATATCTACTTTCATTTCACAGGATCTACAAAATAAACTTGGAACACTCAGTTATTATTTCTCATATACCTTTATTTCCACTGATAACTTGAAGTTAAACATTAAATATCCAATGAAAGAGATTTTCTTATGTAAAATATTGCGATTTTGATATGACCGTGTCCATGTGCAGTGTAAGTGGGGATAGAAATAGTACTTGATGAATTCAGCAACCAAAAGCAGTTGGTTGTTTGAGAGGTCCAGGTGGGTTGAGGGGAGAGGCAGAGAAATTGCTGAAGGAATAGTATGTATGTATGTATGTATGTATGTATGTATGTATGTATGTATGTATTGTCTGAGAGATTTGTATTAGGAAAAATTGGTTTCCAGTGGGTCTGGCCACACCGTGCATATGATTTGGAAAAAGTGCTTCAGATCTCATATGAATACTGAACACCTCTGCTATTAATGAAAGCAATTTCCTTTTTCAGGCTTCTGCATGAGCCTTAAAAATGTAGTTAGTTGAAGGAAAGATTTCAGTGAAGCAGCTTTTAAAGCAAAGACTTTTTTTTAATTAGGCTGCAAAAATGTGACTGATCATCTCTGCACACGAGACAAAGCAGCTTCTTCTGAATCATTTCCAAAGCCTTCACAGTTTGCGCAGTAGGAAGTACCTTTATCTTACATACTTTTACATAAAGTGTGTGGGGGGAAATAAGTCAACAAATTTAAGACATATTTTAGTGTCATTGGAAACTATATTTAATTTCCCAAATAGTAATATACATTACATTTGTCCATTTTAATTATTATCCATTATTACATTGATTGGAAAAAGCAGTCAATTTAATTTCATATTTTAAACCTATGAGCTATTGAAATAGAAATTCATTGTAATAAGAATCAGGATGGAAAGATACTTGCATGGAAAGATACATGCTCAGCATCCCAGGGCAAGCTAGAAAGACCTGCACATGGATTAGAGAAGAAATGAAAATATACAATGCCATCAAGAGAGTAAAAGGATTGAAAGGGAAATGGGCTGGTCACATAGCAAGAAGAACTGATAGCAGGTGGACTAAGACAGTCATAGAATGGATCCCATTTGATAAAAAGCATCCACAAAAGAGACCTAAAATAAGGTGGAACAACGACATCAGCAAGTATTGCAGGCCCAGCTGGCAAAGGAAAGCTCAAGACCGTATTGATTGGAAACATGCAGAAGAGGTCTTCATCCTGCAGTGGATACAGGGGTGGGCTGCTACGGGTTCGCACGGGTTCGGGCGATCCTCTAGCTAAGATTCTGCGCAGTTTGGTGAACTGGTAAATCCTACCCCTGGCTGGCCCCACCCTGCCCCGCCCACCCCTCCCAGGAGTCCCCACGCAGTCCGTTTTGGATGCCAGGTAAGTACAGGGTCCGCACGGAGGCTTGGGGAGGGCAAAAAATGGGCCTCCTGGAGAGCCTCTGGAGCCCAGGGAAGGTCATTTTCATCCTCCCAGAGGTTCGAGGAAAGCCTCTGGAGCCCAGGGAGGGAGAAAATGGCTCCCCCTCCAGGGTGCAGGAGGCCGGCTAGGCCTCGCCCACCATGGCCATGCCCACCCAGCAACCAGGAAGAGAACCAGTTGCTGAAATTTTTGAAGCCCACCCCTGAGTGGATAGACAATGGCCAGAAGACGATGAGGACGAAGAATCAAGAACCCAAACTCTAAACATTCCTGGTTCTTTTTTTTTTTTAGCAAAGGTGCCTTGTATTAAGACAGACCAGGGATTCATCAAGAATAGAGCAGAGCAGAGCAGAGCAGAGCAGAACAGAATAGAATTGCAATTTCCTTCAAATTTCATTGTTTTGCCCCTGAGGAAAGTCTATGTGTATATCAGTCCACTCATCTCAACTGAAGCAAAGACAGAGAGAGTCCCTCTCTCCTGAAAAACAAATTGGTGTTGCTACCTGGCCTGATGCTTTTATTATATTGTTTGTGTCTAAACAAATTGCAAATACCAAGGGTGTGTCATGAATATCTTCAGTGACATACTTTGTTGTTGATACTACCAGTTCAAAATATCCACTGCTAACATATTGCCTACTTTGATTGACATTCAAATAAAGCAACAAAGGACACCAAGGGAATGTAGGTCTGGCAACTTAAATACACAAAGCCACAGGGAAACATAAAGTTCTCCATTAAATAATGTTTTTTCACAGAATAAGCATATAGTAGTGATGTTTCTGTCCCATGATTTGGAGGATCCAAGCTGAATCTAGGTCAGTGGTCTTAGGTAGCTTAATTTCTGTGTTCAAGAAGGTTCAGAATGTGGCCTGGCTTCAGATAAAGCATCTTCACAACAATACCAAGAAAAGCTGAAAGAAATGGCTAACTGCCATCATTTCCTCACAAAAATGCATATAAGATTTTCAGGCAGTATATGCTTATGTCATTGACCCCAATAGAGCTCACTTTTAAGTACACACACATACACAAAATTATGCTTCTTAAAACAAGTAGTACTGAATCTAAAGAGCATTAGTCACAGCAACTAGAAATAAAATATTGAAGAATTATTTAAGAATTGTACTGCTGAGTAATCATGCAGTGGAGTGCTGCATTAGTATCTAGAATTTTCCAAAACAAAATTGTTCTGTAGTTCCTGGCCAAATAATGTTTCACTATGAGATGAAAACTGACTGTCTATGCTATTTGGTTGGCAAAAATAACTATGGTACTTGATGGAAGCCAAAAAACCCCAAAACTAATAAGTCACTCCAGAGTTCTCCTTCGTGGCACATATGGACAGGTCCAAATTATCCTACTTTGGACACTATTATGCAAAGATACAGCACTCTGGAGAGGCTCTGGTGCTAGGAAAGGTGGATGGAAAGAGAAGACCAGCAGCAAAACTAATGGACTTGGTGATAGTGGCAATGAGTACACCTTTGGGAGGCCTAAAGGTACAGGTTAGATATAGATTGTCATGGAGAAAGTCTATGTGATTATTGAGTCAAAAATGACTTGATGGCACATAATCAATCAATCAGTTTAGTAGGACCTGTGAGAATTTTACATTACATTCTTAATCTCTTAAGGAAGAAAGATTTCCTCACTTCTCTAGACATTTCTTCCCATTGTCTCTCACATCTTTCTTCCTCCAACCCCTCTTGTATTGTAATCTGTTCGTTATTGTTCCCTGGGAATAAGGTACAAGAAGTTCTGTTTGAATCCTTCATTCAGATTCTTCATCGTTAAGAAGAAGCAAGAAAACATCATCTGCATACAAGCTTTATCTTGAAGGTCCTTTGGTTCTAATCAATTTCTTCTCTTTGCAAGGGGTGGCAAGCAACCCCTTTGTCTCAAAGAATCCCAATTTACCATGAAACATATTGAAGCTGACACTGTAAATGGCATCCACCATTCTTTAATCCATAATCAAGCAGATATTTTGACATATGACTTAACAAACATCACCAAAGTGGAGGAGTACCAATATTTTTGGATGCATCTGTATATGTTGAAAAGACTCCCCTCATTTTATTTTCACATTTACAGGGTTTTATTTAAACAAATCTGACTCTCCCTCTCATTTTTTTCCAGTGAGAACAGAATAGATTGTTTTACCTCTATTATCACTGTCTTGTGTTCCTTCCGTTCTAGAAGTATGAGAGATACTTTTTTAAAACAAGGACTGGTAGCTTTTAAAATGTTCTCAAGATTTAGTATCAGAAATGAGTATTGCTGAAATAAATATAATTAGGGCAAAATGTTGCACAGTTAAATGGCCAAGAGAAGGATGCTACTCTTGCCTATCCCTAATTCTATTAAACTGGGAACCCTATTTAATTTCCTTCATGAAACAGGCTGATTCTAAAATCTGTGATAATATGCCATGTGTTAAGTGTAGATTATCCGAATTCAGTAGATTGTGGTCCCTGGAAATTATTTTCAAAGAATGTAAACAGTAAATATTTCACATCTCCTCCATATTAAAGCACATTTACTGCCATATTTTGTAGAGTTTGATATATTATCCCATGCACACTTGAACACACATATCCAAAAATAAGAAGCACTGTCTTTATTAATGCAAGGTTGATAACAAAACATTCTGACCTTGAAAAGTTTCACAGTACTCCAGTGAAATGCCACAGTTGAAAATTGAAACTAGTAATGCGGATTAAACAACCAAACTATTGTAAACAGATATGCTAGCCTGTTTGTCCATTTTGTTATAGCAGAACAATGGATTTTTAAAAAGACCATCTGTGGCGCTCAAAACAGCTCTAAAGAAAACAACATCAAAGAAAGAGATGTGTCTTTAAAGCTGTTGACCTTGCTATATTCCCAACCAAACAACATGGATTTTGCAGGCATGCTTGTATTCCACTCAAGATGCATTTGCTAAATCTGTCAGATTTACAAGTTTACAAATATATATTAGTTTATATTTTTGCTTTTCAGCATTACAAATGTGGAGTTAAATCATCATTTGGCATTTAAGCATGATCCTATAGATTTGATTCAGTTTTTACTTATATTTTTTTTTCATTTTCCAAAGTATTTAAATGTCTTCCATAAAATATGTTTCATATATCTGTGAATGCATTTTTAAAGTCAAATCAGATATTCAGTTAAGGAAGTCTTTTTTTACATAAGATGATAGTACCAACAGGGATAATAATTATTATATTTCTGTTTGTAGCTGAATTATTAACTACAGTTACTACAATGGATGGCTTTCTTATCTCTAGACTGTACCATCGTTTGTCACATCATGTTTTCAGTTCATCCAAATTTTTCAGATTTAAATTGGCTTTGGCTTAGAAACATAATATAAAAATAAATTCCATCATGATAACAGCACTTATATATTGTACAAACAGCACTAGAAAGGCACAAAATTTCTGTATACATTTACTTGGAATGTTCTTCCCTGTAAACTCATATCAGTTTCGGAGTCCTTATTTAATTCCACAGAGTAATTAATTGTATTAAATCAATATACACAAAATGACTATACATCTGTTTGTAAAATGGGATCATAGCCATCTCATTTATACAAGGCTTACATAACAATTTATGAAAAGCATTTTTGAATCTAGAAGGACTTGATGTTGAGAATTTCACAATAAATTTAAGATCCTATACTGAATGAATTTTAAGGCTGAAACTAAACAGATTTATTTCGAATGTTCATACGATTAATAATATAAAAATAATTCCTTAAGTTGTTCCATTCCTTCTTGTGTAAAAATAAATATCCTAAATAGAATTTTTCTTACTATATTTTCAAATGTTTTTTTGGACAGTATATTATAATATTATCAACTGAAGGTAATAATTGTGCAATTAGGAAATGCTTTTTCTTAATAAAAAGTCTTAACTAGTCATATAACTATTGCAGTGAGGTAGAGGTATTAAGCTTCTCTTTTGTTTTAAGTTGGCATGAGCTAGATTTATAATTTCATTACATATTCTACACATAGTAAATGCATAAATATATTTAAGAGGATTTTAATTTTTTATAAAATAAATTAACCTTCAGTTGGCTATTAAAAGCCATGCGTGTTCCTTTTTCCAATTTATTTTTAAAAATTAATGGAAAATTATCAGTCTGAAGTTTTAGATTACAAACAAAAATATAGTTTTACTATAGTTGCTTTCTTTTCAATTGCATAAATCAGATCAGCTGAAAAACATTGATATAAAATGGGACCTTGTTCAATTATTGTACAAAAAATATTTCCAAACCTAATAAATGGCACATTATTAGGAGAGGGGAACTACTACAAATGAATTTGTTAAATCTACTTTAATGTAATAGGATAGGATGCCAAGAAATGATAAAAATATTTTTGTTTCCACAACAGGACATTTAAGAGATTTTGAGAACAGCATGCATGAATAAAATATATTTTTGTTTCAAAATAAATGATCTTATATATAATGTCAATTCTTAATTCTATCAGTGCTTACTCAAAAGTCTGTCCACTGATTTCAGAAGGATTTTTTCTCAAGTATTGCAGGACTGTTGCCTTACTAAACTGATTTTCATGGAAATTTGCACCTAAATCTTACCTTTTATTGGAAAAAAACAACAACTCTCACGTAATGGATAAAATTCAGATGGAACTTCAACAATTCACATTTCATAAATGAGATTTGGTTGAAAAAAATCTATCTTATCAAATGCTGGAAAGCAGCAACTATCAAGTTAAAACATAATCCTATGAATAAGCTTTCCTTTTTCCTCCTTAGATTAGACTTAAATTGAAAAACATTCAAAAGTACAAAGCAAAATGTGTTTTTTTGTGTGTGTGAATGCGAGATCTACCCAAGTCTAATTAAATGTTGGTATTACTCGATTTCAGTGAGGTAAGTGACCAAAAAACAATTCTGAAATTGGTCTATGTTTTGATGCAGTTTCATTCTGTTCTTCCTCCAGGGCCTGAGACAAGGAAGAAGAAGAAGAACTAAAAGCTCTTCGGGACTTCAACTTCCTCCTAGGGGCTGTGGCTATGTTAAGAAATTTATTGACTGGAGCAGATTTCTTCAAGCCTTTTGTCAGTTCATAGAAGGCAATATCATCAGAAAAAAAGCCCAGGACAGTGCTGGTGGAACTCAAGATAGAAGCAGCCACTTTTATGTTCTTCTTGCTGGAAGGGTTTTGTCCAGTGTTGGTGTGAAGACCAGGGTCATTTAAGAGATGTCTGACTGCAAAAGAAGAGCCTTCTTTTAAATACTGGAATGGTTTCTTCCCACTATAGTCCCTTAAATTGACTTTGGCATTGTAAACTTTGACCAGCTGGGCAATAACTTCTTCCTGCCCATGGATAGCAGCAATATGGAGCGGAGTATAACCCCCGAAGGACTTAGCGTTTACATCAACGTAAATACCTCCTTTCTCAGCCATTTCTAGGACTTTGCTCAGCATTCCGCAATTCCCACTTTTAGCTGCCCAGTGGAGAACTGTGAAGCCGCTCATGAAATCTCTTTTGCTCGCCAGATTCAAGTCATTGAGCAGCAAGCCATGAAGTTGCTGGGACCACTGGCCGGCTGTGGCGTTCACCACCCACTGGTGCTCAGAGGGTTCCAAGGGCACAGTGGCCGTGCTGTCAGCTTCCTCGCCCACCTTTAGTGGTTTTGACCCCCTCCTCAGGGAAGGGGATTTGGGCCCCATTTCATTTAGCTGCCGCCTCTTAGTATGAGGGGAGGTAGCCGGGAGGATGGCCGAGAGATCCACTTGGAGACCATCTTGGCCTGGGATCCTGTCTTGCTCAGGGCTCAACCCCTCAGATCTCTTAGCGTTGATGGGAGGGGGCACCAAGCGGACCGGCAGCATGCAGGGCTTTGAGGAAGCACCTTTGGGGGCCAAATAGTCACTGGGAACTTTGAGGCTTTCCGAGCCTCCCCTTTGAAAGAAGTTCTTCAACTGATTCACAGGCATAGTCCGATGCGCTTCAGGGTCCTCCTCTCCAGGCGAGCTCGGAGGCGCCTCGAAGCTGGCAGGGCAAGCGGGCGCTCCAGAATCGGCGCCTTCTTTTTCCTCGTCAGACGGGTCCCCGAAGGCGATCGATCTCGGTTCCGCATCGGAGGAATCCGGGACCAACTGGTACCTTTTTTTGAGCACGACCAACTTGATCCCCTCCGAGACCTGCACGACCGCCACGCTGTTGACCAAGTGGACGAAGCGCTGGCGGAGAGCAGCTCGGACCTCCGGCGTCGCCTCGGGCACGTCCAACAGCGGCTTGAAGTGGCCGAGGAGCAGCGATTTGCGCACCTGGCCGCCGCGTTCCCGAAGGAAGCCCACCACGGCGGCTTGATTCAAGAATTCAGCCATGCCCGTTACGGCCAGGCGGGTGGATATGGAAAGGGCGGACGACGGGCGTGGGAGCCGCGGAGAGAGAGACGGTGACCGCTCCCCGGGAGGCTCCAGCCACCTGCCGCCGCTTCCTCGGCTGCGGAGGAATCTCTCTCTGGCGCCCTCCTTTCCAGCTGGCCGAGAACGCACGAGGTAAAGTCCGGGACCAAAACCGCCCGCCGCGAAGCCGGCTGGGATTTGTAGTGAGCAACACACCTGAGTTCGAACGCCGCGTTTTTTCTGAAACCTGAGGCGGCTCCCCAGGCGCAGCCGCAGAGCGTTGCCTACTCGAGCTAGAGGCGACTCCCGCCTTCTCTCCCACCACGTGCGTCAAACTAAGACGAGAAGCGACCCCCCCCCTTTTGCTTTGGGAAGAATAAACAGGCCAAAAAAAAAAAAAGGCAGGGGAGCGTTTCTGTGGTTTTGGTTTTTCCGCAGCCCTCCTCCCACCTGAGACGCGCGGAGCCCTCTTGGTTTGGTTAATGGATCGCCCAGCGTGGCAAAGAGGCCCGGGCAGGCAAAGTGACTGGCAGCGAGTAATTTTGAAGCACTCCCCGGCGCTCTTTTACGCCTTTTCATATATGGCACTGCGTGGGCTTGGCAGGAGGAATAGTTCTGTTGACATAGAAATATGCTCTGGAAGATAGTGTTGGTCTACAGCTCTCCGCAGTGTCGGAGAATGCCAGCCTCCTAGAAAAGAGCATATATGTGTGAATATAATACAGAAACACCCTTTCTGCTGGTGCCACACATTCCCCCCCTCCTCCCATCACTTTGCCTCTGTCTGAAGCAAGAATGGGCTTTGGTGCTCTCTCCAGCTGATGCTGTCTAATAGAAGAGAATATATGTGGTTCAGGGTTGAACTGTGTGTCTCAATGCTTGGTTGCTTGCTTGCAGACGTTTCATTACCTGACTAGGTAACATCATTAGTGCTAGTGCATGTGGGATTTGCTCCCTGTATACAGTATACAGTCACTTGCTCTGCCACTCTGTATGTGGGGGCATGGTCTTCTTCGTAGTTCTTGAGCCACGGTGGCGCAGTTGTTAAAGTGCAGTACTGCAGGCTACTTCTGCTGACTGCTGGCTGCCTGCAATTTGGCAGTTCAAATCCCACCAGGCTCAAGGTTGATTCAGCCTCCCATCCTTCCAAGGTGGGTAAAATGAGGACCCAGATTGTTGGGGGCCATATAGTGACTCTGTAGACTGCTTAGAGAGGGCTGTAAAGCACTGTAAAGCAATATATAAGTCTAAGTGCTATTGCTATTAGAATATTGTTTTCTGATTGTTTGGCATTCATTCCTGCTTATCTGGCTGGAGAGGATGTGTTCTGGGCTTTTTGTTTCCTTTTTAGCTTCCTTATTGTCTGTTTTGAATTCAAGAGCCTTGAATGGTGCAGCGGGCTAAACGCTGTACTTAAAGTAATTAAGTTCAGCTCCCAGCTGCCTGCAATTTAGCAGTTCGAATCCCATCAAGGCTCAAGGTTGACTCAGCCTTTCCATCCTTC
>JANHJO010002237.1:152558-167097 GCA_032468235.1 Pseudoxyrhopus heterurus | reverse complement strand
AGAGAGAGAGAGAGAGAGAGAGAGAGAGAGAGAGAGAGAGAGAGAGAGAGAGAGAGAGAGAGAGAGATTTAGTTACAAACACTCAGACACACATGCACCTAAATACAAACCCAGGACATCTCTTTGAAATTCTACTGCTTTCCTTCATAGCAATTTAGAGAAGGACCTTCAGCAGGTTTTTCATTCTCTCTGGTTAATTGTTTCAAGTAAAGGGGAGAAATAATTAATATAGCTTGAGGTGGATGCACTGTTTAATTCAGAATTATGTAAATTATGGAAGAAAAGGAGGTGGCAGCGGAGCAGTTATCCTACAGACAAAGTTTCTTTCACAAATACCTTTCAAAAGGATTGTACAGTCCAACTGCAGGTAAATAGGCCGTCACTACAGTATCCCGTTTATCTAGATAGTCTACAGATTGACAGCAATAATAATAATGACAAACTATATATGGGGCTATGGGGAGAATTAAGTACGTCTTGAGAATTACAGTAATGGAAGGTTTATGTATGTACCCTGAATGGCGGAATCTGCTGTCTGGTTAAAAATTCCCCTTTGAAAGAAATATAAAAATCACAATAAAATCTTTAACAACTGTAATCATAATAATTGCTTATAAAAGTATTTTTTTTTCCTAATTGTTCCCTCTTATATGAAATTAGGTTTACCTAAATTAGATTTGGTTTGGACTACAAAAATTCCGATGAACACTAGAAGGCAGAAAAGATAGAACTAAGATATAAAATTATGACTCTATGCTGCCATCTAATGACAATTCTGAGTTTTGCAGCCCAGTGAAGACGTATAGAGTGAGAAAGATGGTCAGCATGTAAACAATGGCATATTTATCTGGAAGTTCGGTCAGGGCAACTAGACTTCTTTTCTTTTTTGGTTTGAAACATTTCACTGCTTATCAGTATTCAACTTATTGAGAATGACTAAATAAACCCTCACACACCACTCAGTTGTTCTGCTGTGTTACTTCTACCAGTGGAAGTGTCTAAAGATAACAGGAGGTTCCATTAATGAATCCGTTCAATATTTTGTGTGGCAAAAGATTCCTCTTTTATCAGCCATACTATTGGAAGCCAAGACCAACAATCATTTATTTCCTGAGGACTAGGCAATGAACAAGTTAGGGACCCAAGTCTACATATAGAATGATTATAGAAATGTATGAATATTGGCCCACAAGCAAATACACAATCACATATATACAAAGGTATGGATGCTGTATACTTAGAGAGCATCATTCCTCTGTGTTCCATCAAAGAGTTTTTCAGGCAACGTAGACTGAGACAGCAATTTGTCTATCCTGAATATCAAGAACACATGTTGTAAGATCAGCTTTTTCCAAGTTAGTGCCCTCCTGATCTTTTTTAGAAATATAATGGCGAATAATTCTGGGTATTCTGACAATTAATGTCTCTAACATTTTTGAAGGACACCAGTAGGGTGAATATTTGGTGAAACTGCAATGTATTCATAATAAGATTTCAACAAGATTTGGGTGGTTCACCATTTTTTTTTTATTACCCTGATTAATCTATTAAAAAACCTCCATCGAAAAGAAAAGTTTGTGTATTTTATTTACATTGTGTAAATTACTGATTGTGGTCCCTACTCTTTTACAGCTGGAACAATACGGGTAGTCCTCAAGCTACGACCACAAGTGAGCCCAAAATGTATGTTGCTAAGCAAAACATTTAAGTGAGTTTGCCCCATTTTACGACATTTCTTTCCACAGTTGTTAAGTGAATCATTGCATTTGTTAAGTCACTAACCCGGTTCTTAGGTGAATCTGACTTCCCCATTGACTTTGCTTGTCAGGAGGTTGAAAAAGGGGGTCATATGACCCTGGGACGCTGTAACATGTCATAAATATGAACCAGTTGCCAAGCATCTCAATTTGGATCATGTGATCATGGGGACGGTCGTGCTGCAACGGTTGGAAGGGTGAAAAAATGGTCATAAGTCACTTTTTTCAGTGCCGTTGTAACTTTAAACGGTCACTAAATGAGCTGCTTTAAGTTGAGGACTTCCTGTACTCTTTGATTCTATAGCTCCACAAATGAAGGTAGTTGTAGGATTGTTGCTTGATAGACTTGCTTTGAAGGTAGCTGCTTGATAGACATGCTTTTCAGAAGGATGCTTCTACATGTCATTTTTCCAAATGATACTTTGAAAAGAAGCAACCTGGATAATTTTGATGTAGACTAATGTGTGGATCAGACTCTTCTGCAGACACTGCAAATCCTTAGATTTTAGGATGCAACTCAAAAGAGTACCAAATGACATCTCCAAAAGTTTATCTTAGGATAAAAATAGTTTAACATGCATGTATTTTGTGGGAAAACAACAACAAATTAAATTGCATTTTAGATGTTACCGGTACTTAATTTTGTATTTAGGTGTTGTTGTTGTTTCTTATTACAGAGTAATTTTAAAACAAAACAGGAAGGCCTTATAAAGGATTTCTAAACGAAGACAAATAGCATTGGATTATGTATCTCCATATATTTTGGTCAAATAACATCACCAGGAAGTGAATTCACAATCTCAGTTAGATACCATTCTCACAGAGAATGACAAAAACCTCCCAAACTGAAAAGCCCGACTCTTTCCAGAGCAAGGTGGGGGGAAAGCCGTAATTAAAATCTTAATGGGGCTATTGTCTTTGGAAATCTCAGCTTTCATTTGAATTCATCAACATACCGGTGGTTACCAGGCGCCTACATAAAGGACTTCCCCATAAGTGCCATGTTTCACATAACTGAGACGCGTAACGTAATTGTGCTGGTTTGGGGAAAATAACTCTATCAGTTCTCTTACAAGAGTGTTATTTGTGTGTTTGTGTTTACTGAAATATTGTGGGGTGTGTGTGTGTGTGTGCAGGAATAGCTTGATCTGTGAGACATTATAACCACACACACACACACAAAAAGACCAGCTAGTGGCCGGCATAGCTACATTGTTGGGGTTTTTTTGAACAACAAGTCAATGCAGACAGAAGTAAATGACAGTTAATTACAAATTACATTCTGGATGGGGCTGTGAAGGCCTCGTGGCTTGAATAATAAAAAGGCCCTCAGGCACTCACCTGCCTGCAAAGGAACATACAGAGGCACAGGCCGGGGTGCAAGACAAGTTTCAAACAAGCTGCTAAACACAAAAGCTTATTGGATTACAGAGCTTTAGGAGAAAGCATTCAGATCTCCAGCAGCAACTGGGTTGAAGGGATTTCTAAAGGATGAATTGCTATTCACTGTAATTTTTTTTTTTAATACTGTTCTTTGGGTGCAGGAAAGAAAAACAAATTCACTTTCTCAACCCCCCCCCACCCCAATATTAGAAGGAGAAGCCTAATTCTATTACAAATGCCCTTTAGAATACATGACTTGGAGAACTGGGGGGGGGGGTGGAAACTGGCAGGGTCCTGGAAATCTAATCTCTTTGCAAATTAGAAAGATTACGTGGAGTGTTTTTGGTTCCTCTTTTCGACATTCGGTTGACAAATCAGGATGTCACATGTCCTAAAGATACTATTTGGAAAAAAAAAAATAAAGCAATATTTATTTGTTTATTTTTTTTAAAAGTTACTGACTGGCTATATGAAATTGTAGTCTTGATCAGAAAAGTCTGCTTTCTTTGATCTTTGGAATATTTGCTTGCTAATATTGCATTCGGGTTTTTAGAACTTTAATTCTAAACTTGCTATAATTGCAAAAAAAAAAAAATTAGACAATGTCTGAAATAATTAATGTTAGAATTAGAGCATTGAAAAGACCTTGGCTTTTCTAATTCACTAAAGCAATTTCTATTCATTTAGTTGAGCTAAGTGCTTATTGTTAAAGACAAAAGGCCCAACAGTTTGACATTGAGCTCATTATGTATGTTTGAAACATTCTGCAATTCAAGGCCACACCACATGCTATAAAGCACAGGGCTGGTGGATTAAAATTCAGACCACACAATTTCCCTGAATAGCTTTCCTTTTAAACCTGATTAAAACTTCAAAACAAAAGCACATCAGTAGGGCCTGGATGTGTCTGTGTTCTATGCACACATCGTTTGAGAGTATTTTCTTGCACTCATTACAGGCAAAAGTGAACCAAATATTCTGATGCTCTCTGCCTGGAGTGACTGCAATGGAGGTAAGTCCTATTGATTTGTGCAAGACTTGAAAGGCATTTTAAAACTAGAATCTTTCAGTAACAATCCATCATCCAGTGACATACATTTAAGTGGCATTGATTTCAATAGGAGGTTAATTCATATAGCTGGACATACGATGTTGCCATTGAGCTTAAATAAATAAGACTGCAAGCTTTCAATGAAGCTTTTCAACAGTAGAGCACATGATAAACCTCTCGGCATGTTCCACTTTGTTGCAGGTGGAAGACTGGCTAAATACTCTTCCATGACATCCATGTAACAAAATCCCTATAAAGAAAGGAAACATGTCAGAGATATGCAGGAAGGTACTTATATATAACAATCTTAAAAGGCTCAGAGCAAAAGAGTTTTTTTTTTTAATTGGATGCTTACTTTGTGCAGACAGAGTCTTTACTGACAAATCAGTCACAAAAGATTTTAATTAGGGTCTAAAAGTGAAGGAAATCTTATATTTTCTACTGTTTACAGAATACTACAACACTGGATGATGCTAGAAAAAAAATGAAAAAATGGCGTTTTCAGAATAGATGGCCTTTATTTTAAAAGATATGCACAGTATTTCCTATAAGCTATAACAATGTGAGGTAAATGGCCAGTGTGATATAATTATTAAGGTACTGGATTAAGAATGAAAGCATACCCACTTTCAGCCGTAGAAACAGACTTTTGAACTCGCTCTTTCTTTTAACTTGCAACTACCTCACAGGATTGTTGTGAGGAAAAAATAGAAGGAAGTATGTTTGCATGTATGCTCCTGAATGTAAACATCCGATAAATAATACAAGAATTTATACTTAATTAATTTAATTATTCCAAATGATTGTGTCACTTGGAGCCTGATATGGGTTACTTGTAATGAGAAGTACAAGAAAATAATTGTAGTTTTTATTTCCTCCAGCAAATTTGAATCAAAAGATCTTTTAAGACATGTGTGATAGCACATTAAGACATTGTCACTGCAATCGTGAGAATGAGGGTTGCCTTTAGATCCACGCAGTGGCACAATGCTTCTTTCTGAGTAAAAATGATTGAAAACAAACTAAAGCAAAACTTCAAAATGACACAGAGCACAAGAGACTGAAATCATCTCCCCAAAATAATTGTTTTAGTGTGAGAGATGCTCTTGAGAAACATATACCAAAGATTTAGAAAACTTAAAACTGGGTCAAGTATATACACATAACATAGAAATACTCCTCGTATATTTGATCACAAGCATCTTCAGATATTTCAGTTCAGTTCTTTAGTAGCATTTTTTTTTGTTTCTTACCAACTTTATCAAGCTCCAGCCAGGATCAAGGTAGCCTTTTTTAAAAAAAAAAAACTGCCCTAACCTCAAAGCTTTATAGATTGCAATATCTCAACCAATCAGTTCCAAGAGTAGTTTGATTCATCTCTGAATTAAATACTAGCTTATGAGTTTTACTTGCTACCAGAACCCTAAGTGTTATCTCTTAAAGATGCTCCTTTGATATCTGTAAGAATTACTGCCAGATGAATATAATTATGACTGTAACCTAAGCTTATCTAAATTATTGGCCCATATAGTAAAATCACACATATTTCTTCCTTGTGTTAGAGACTTCTGGAGAGCCATCAGATGAGTGTTTGTCCAATATTATTCCTATATCAATCATTTTTAGAGATTGAACTTTTTCAGGTTTAATAATTAATAGCACTGTATTTATATACCGCCTATCAGGGCTTGCAACCCTCTCTAAGTGGTTTACAATGTCAGCATATTGCCCCCAACAATCTGGGTACTCATTTTACTGACCTCGTAAGGATGGAAGGCTATTCCTTATAAGTTAAAATCCTTTTTTTTAAAAAAAATATTCATTATCTCTATTCTATGAAGAACTTTTTACTCTACTTTTTATCTTGCAGGTAATAAACACAACTTGAAAATGTGCATTGTGTTATTTTTTCGTCACTATATAGAGGATACCTGGTCGCGATTTTCCAATAGCTAAAACATACTGAATAAGTGGTGAACATGCCACCACTTCATAACCAAGCAAGGAGAAGAAGCCAAGATTTCTTGAACCAAGTCCAATATTTGATCCATTACACCCTCTGACTAGCCAAGAGTAATCCCAGAGGTCATAATTACTCATAATAAACTCATTTTGAGCAGACAAGAGCTTTAGCATATCGTGTTAAAGATCTGAAAAGGAGCATTTCTCATGTACAATTCCATGTGTAGATAGGACTGGAAATCTTGAGAGACTGGGGGTTCCTGTCCACATGGGGGAACCAACTTCCCCCAGAGATTAGGACCATCCTCAGCCTGGTAATCTTCCAGAAGGCACTTAAGACCTGGTTGTGCCAGCAGGCCTGGGGTTGATGATCGAATGGAACTGAATGTATTTTTAGATGGCTTTCAATCTTTTATATTGTTATACTGTTTTATATGATTTTATTGTTGTGAGCCGCCCGGAGTCCTTCGGGAGTGGGGGGCATACAAATTTAATAAATAATAAATAAATAAATAAATAAATGATCTCCTCTGGACTGACCGGTTTGTTCACCTTGCAGTCCAAGGGACTCGCAAGATTCTTCTCCAGCACCATAGTTCAAATGCCTCAATTCTTTGGCACTCAGTCTTCCTTATGGTCCAAATTTCACAGCCATACATTGCAACTGGGAAAACCATGGGCTTGACTAGACGCACTTTTGTTGGCAGGGTGATGTCTCTGCTTTTTAGTATGCTGTCTAAATTTGCCATAGATTTCCTCCCCAGGAGCAAACGTCTATTAATTACTTGGCTGCAGTCCCCGTCTGCAGTGATCTTGGACCCCAGGAAAATAAAATCTGTAAGTACTCTACATTAAATTGCTGAGAAGCAGGAAAGGCGGCCTATGGAGGCAGGACCCTTTAATGGCTTCTTGAATCCTGGAAGAACTATATTACAAAGGTACTCTACCTGTCTGATTAGAAATGGTCCCTTCTGGACAAGGGGCACATTGGTAGCAGCAAATTTGTTTGCCCTCTGGAACGCTTCTCCTCTCTCCTGCATGGCACCTCTTCATGCCACACCTGGCAAAGGGCACCTTCTAAAAGAGAAAAGAGAAATGCTAGAGATGAGCTAAGCAAGACATAACCTTCATGTATTCCTTTTCACATTTGTTTTCCCATCTTCAGAATGTCTTTAAAATAAATGGTCCACTAGAGTCTATGGGACAGTTCCTGGGGGACTCAGGCCAGTGCCACTGCCAACCCACAACGGATGCTGAAGATTGGAATTGGCATCCTGGCATGCCAAGGAAGTCTTGATCCATTGAGCTATAGCTTTTCTAAAACAAAATATCATAATAGTCCTGCTGAATGGGAAAGGTCCAAGGAAATCACTGTTGCCTGCTCGAATGGCATCCTAAGTTCCCTGAACTTCTGTCCAATCTCAACCCTTCATAGGCTCAAACATGTTACATACAAAGCGGGTTTTTCAACAAATGGCTGTCATGTTTTCTGTTTCAATAGATGTGTTTTTCAGAAGGAAGTAAGTTCTGCATCTCCAGGAGAGAATGTATGTTTCACTGAATTTACATTTCCTCCCCGCTTGCCTTTGTGGCCCAGATGATTGTATCTGCATTAATGGTGAAATCTTGGCTTGGGGGAACCCCAAGATCTATTTGCCCAACTTTTGTGGAGCTAAAAGACTGATTGGGCAGGAAAACCCAGTTGAGTAGATCATAACGAGCAGATTCCAGTCCATTTTCCGAGAAGGAGACTTCATCTCCAGCACTGTTGTTGAACTGGACCTTCCTCAAATAGGGAAGAATCTGGAAAAAAAGAGAGACCTTCAGAAATTGGAGTACTTGGCTGAAAGCCACAAATGAGGCACCATGACCTCTGTCATTCTGTGATGGCCATCATCTTAGGAGATGGATTTGAGTCTGAGAACCTAGAGGTTCTTCCCTAGGTAGAGATCAGGAGTAACATTAAATACTTAACTACTTCCCCGTGCTCCAAAGATTTCTATTTATCATGACAAACAAATGAGGTCACACACAAGGCTAAACCAAAGATTTAGAATAACTTTATTGTTACTTTAAAAGTACACTAATCGGCATACATTAAAATGAAATTTTGTTGCATTCAGCTCTCAAAGGGTCATCACCTCTAATATACACTACATAAACATGACAAAATAAATAAATACAAAATTATACATATATCCACATATATTATACGACACAGAGAAACAACAACAGAATCTTGCAAGTTTACCAGGTGGATG
This sequence comes from Pseudoxyrhopus heterurus, assembly GCA_032468235.1. Taxonomy (NCBI): domain Eukaryota; kingdom Metazoa; phylum Chordata; class Lepidosauria; order Squamata; genus Pseudoxyrhopus; species Pseudoxyrhopus heterurus. The sequence goes on along the minus strand of JANHJO010002237.1, from coordinate 158,683 downwards.
GTATAGGGAACAAAGCTGTTACAAAACTGGGTAATCCTGCTAGAAATACTTTGAAACCTCCTCCCAGAGGGGAGCAACAGAAGCAGACCACAAAGTGGGTGTGTGGATTCTCTAACAATGCTTTGAGCTCTAAGTACATAGCACTTATAAGCAGTATCCTGAATAACAGGAAGCAAAGTTCCTATAATCTTCTCAGCTGTCCTTACCACTCTCTGTATGGACTTTCTATCTGAGGCACTGCTACTACCAAGCCAAACAGTGATGCAAAGTTAACCAAAGGTTAACATGAATTGAGTTGAGAGTCCTTTTCAGAGGTTTGCAGGTTTGCAACATTCAGGCTACATACTGATGGAAACTGAGGTGGTTCTGCAAATATGCCGACTAAGACCTCAATTTACTTGTTAAAACACAACCATTTTTTCATACTGCTCTGGGCTGACACCTCCTTCCTGGAGTGGTTATCTCCTGAACCTCAGGCTACCATTGAAGAATTTTCTAGGAATAGGAAGATCTTTCCTCTATCAATCTTACAGACAACTTATTTGGTCTAACTTCTCTTTCCCCCACTCTGGCCCTTTTCAACAAAATCATAATAATTTATAGGGTTTTTTTTTAATTATTGCTTTTGTGAGCTCTTTTTAGATACATTGATATGGTAGCATAGAGATACTGTATTTCATCAGTAATTCAAGAAATGCATCTGGGAAGCTTCCTCTATGGATTGGATAAAAAGTCACAGATTACCTGCCAGGACTGAACCTTTGAGATCCTCTTTCCAAGCCTCAGCATGGCTGGTTGGGTTTCCGATCCATGCATTGCATGTAAAGCGTGTGCCACTGCATAAACGGCATTGTAGATATTGTAACTGTCATCAGTCATGCCGGTGTCAAAAATGTACGTTGGCAATTTTAGTAAAGTTTCCTTTCCTGTGCATATATTTTTCCCCTTTGGAGAGATTTTGCCTGGTTGGTGGACCGTGCAGTTAAAGAGATTTTTCCACCATGAACGGAGAAAGATATCCCCTTGTGGATTCAAAGGGTCCAAAGACAGGAGGAAGTGGCTGAATTCTGAGACATCGCCAGTGTGGTCCCTAAAATGCAGAGCCCCATGGAAGGGCTTCCCATTTCTCAGTATATCTTGAGGTTTTCTCACATTAAGTTTCCAATGGGAAGTTAAGATCCAAACTTTCAGAAACAATGTCTTTTTCGATTGCTTGTGATGATACAGAAACATCTGTACATTTGCAATACTAGTGTGGTCTGCAAACAGAATAATCACTTCAGCTTTAGACCAGGTATTAAAAAGCTGATGCGATTTTGACTCCAGAATACGATAATAATCAGATGCCATCATTTCACAGAAAGCCAGGCAGATCTCCTTCTCTTTGAGCATCGGAGTCAGAGATGCAAAGAAATGTTCTCCACTATCATTTTCTGGGGCCAGAAGCCCAACCCAGTTCCACTCAAAATACAGGAGCAGCTGGACTAAACCCTGATACTGAGCAAATTCCTTGGGATTAATCCGGAAGAAGGGAGGATAAACTGCTCTGTCTTCTGGAGTGAACTCAAAGCCAACACCAAGCTGGAGAAAGTGAGAGTGTTCTTTCAAAGACAAAATAAAGTTTTATGGTGACTTTAGGGGTCAGCATTTTGTGGCTTATTGCTCCACCAATCAGGTTTACTCATTGGGAGTGGCAAACTTCATCTCCCTCCCTACTTAGGAAGTGTTAATAATAAATTAATAGTTGCTGAAACATTCCACATGGGAACATCCTGTAGGAAGGATGCATAGAAGCTCGCTCACAAGTTCCTGTGACAGTTACCTCCTTCCACCTAATTGCTTCCCTTCCTGCCTTCCTGAGTTCCTGATTATACCGTGTGATATCCTGACTGCCCACACACTAAAACACTATATAAGGGATACTCCTGTACCTATGATATATTCCATCCTCCATTGTCCTTTGTTTCCTAATTGTTGTTATATGTACTATGCCTAATAAAGACCAGTGTGTTAGATGACATCTTTGGCGTTTCTGGTGGCATGATGCCACCATCCAGATTCTGACAGGATTCTTCCAGATTTGTGGAGGCATGATGCCACCTTCCATATTCTGACAGGAAGAGCCATCAAGTTACATATTTTGCCTGGTTGTAATAGATTAGAAGTCAACAAACCATCAACATGATACAGCGCATAAACTGCATTGAAAAGGTGGCCACACTTTTAAGAAGAATATGTTAGAAAGGCAGCATTTCAAAATTATTACCTATCTCTTTGGGTTATATAAAAACATCTCTTGACATATAAAATATAAAATGAATTCAACTATAGCATACATTCATGATCTGCCTTGCTAAACCCCCTTGGTTTCATCTTCGGCTTCTGCGTGTGCTTCTCTCCTGCCTGCTCCATATTGGTATCCTATGGAGCTCCCTTACCTGTGGGATCTTGAAGATGCTGAAGATGGAGGCCATCTGCTTTGAGAATTTGGAGCTGACATCTCCAATGACCGAGAGCAATGTGTCCTGCCGGTTACATTTATAACCTGGAGCCATTCGGCCTCGTGAGAGCAGGTAGATGCTATTTGAGGAAACTGACATCTCATCCTGGAAATTGCTGTAGATCTGGAAACCAAGTGTGATGTTGGGGAGGAGAATGAAACTTTTGTTCACTTCCATGACTGCAAACACCAAGGCCATGAAGTGCTGGTAGTTTTTGGGTACAAAACTAGAATGAGAAAAGGATTCAGAAATATTACACCTCGATGTCTTTCTGAGAAAGGAGAAAAGCCTTTCTCTCCACATGGACCATTTTATACCTCTCTATTGTTCCTTCCTCCTTCATTTTTCTCCAGTGCCTGAAATTTTCCCCATTTGCTTCTCTTCCCACCCCCTCCAATCAATTTGGATCCCTCTTTAAACAGCCTTTTCAGGTCTGGTTAGCAATTTGGCACAAGATTCCATTGGGGCTCACAGCATAAACTTACTGAAGGCCATTATTTCTGAGCCCTGATGATTCTAAAACGGAGTTTCCATCTTTTTTACAGTAATCCACATTGGAAAAAGTTTGGGTTTTTCTGAGCTTTCCTTCAATCAATCAGAACAGAGCTGGAAGGGACCTTGGAGGTCTTCTAATCCAATCCCCTATTCAAGCAGGAGACCCTATACCCGTGATGTAGCCAGAAGTAGCATGCAGAGCCATTATCCATGCATGCTAGCCATCGCCCATTGCTCTTCTGGGTTCTGGTGCTCCTGCACATGTGTGCACACTCCCGCTTTGGCACTCAGTACTGAAAGGGTTTGCCAACACTGCCCTATACCATTTCAGACAGGTGACTGTCTTGTCTTTTCTTAAAAACCTCCAGTGTGTCAGTGTTCCAATGAAACTTCCCCATTTCCATTTAGTACTCAGAGACAAAGTCCATCCAAGTAAAAACTTTTATTGGAGAAATCATGTTGGCACATCCGAAGGAAACCCAAATCTAAAGTTTCGGTTTTCCTTCACATAATTGAAATTCAAAACCCAACCCCCCATATGCACATCATTTATCACATTGTCCAATTAATCCTTCCTTCACTTGGCGCCATGTCTTCATATACGCACTCCAGGTGCGAGATTGCAATGACCTTGACTCCAGTCAAGAATTTGTTATGGCTGTCTTCCTACTCACTAACAATCCACCCCCTCTAATTCCCCAGGCTAAATTTGTGGCAGTTTAGAAATAGCAGAAAATGGCTACACTATTGCTATATAGTTTCTAATACTGACACAAGCCTCCTACAACTGACCCCATCCCATTGGGCCCACCACCTCTGGTGATTACAGAAAATAACGTGGCCCCCATTTTCACCCGCATCTTTAGTAAATCACTAGAGATGTGCTATGTTTCTTCTTGCTTCGAACGCTCTACTATCATTCCAGTGCCGAAGAAACCCTCCATCAAGGAACTGAATGACTTCAGACTGGTTGTTCTAACATCTGTAGTTATGAAAACTTTTGAAAGGCTAGTGGCCCACCTGAAAACCATCACGGATCCGCTGTTAGACCCCTTGCAATTTGCCTACCGAGCAAATAGATCGACAGATGATGTTGTCAATATGACTCTACACTACATACTACAACACCTTGAATCTCCAAAGACCTACACAAGGGTCCTCTTTGTAGACTTCAGCTCAGCATTCAATACCATCATTCCAGATATTCTTCTAACTAAACTAAATCAACTAGCTGTACCTGACCACACTTGTAAATGGATCATAAGCTTCCTAACAGACAGGAAGCAGCAGGTGAAGCTAGGCAAAATCAAATCAGATACCTGTACAATTAGCACAGGGCCCTCTCCAGGGCTGTGTGCTCTCTCCACTTCTCTCTATATACCAGTGGCTGCATCTCAAAATATCCCTCTATTAAAATACTGAAGTTTGCAGATGATACAACAGTGATTGGTCTCATTTGAGACAACGATGAATCTGCATAAGACAGGAGGTTGAACAACTAGCCTTGCGACTCGGTGCATAGTAGCACTGGATTCACCCCCTTTAAAGTGACCATGGGAGTTGAGTTGTGAACCCCCTCCTTCAGTAATGTTAGCTGAATGGATGGATACCCTGAAAGCTGCTTGGAGAAATGTGCAGAAAGCCCTGATTAAGACTTGGGTGTCACAAACGAAACAGGCAGATCAGAAAAGAGCCCTCCAGGCTGATGTCGCTGCGATACGGTGTGCTCTCCATAGGGCTCTACGGAGGTTCACCAAATTCCTTCTGCCAGAAGATCCCAACAGACCTAAACCACCCTAGAAGTGTGGTGAAGAAGACAGGACCCTCCGTAGATCACAAGGAGATCGCTAACTCCTTATTTGATCCGGAGGAAAGCTCTCAAATCCGGCAGGAAGAACAAGACAGCCATTGCCTGCCTGACCTAAGTTGTGACAGCCCACCTTCAGAAGAATGAATGAAGTTTGAGGAAGAACAGTGTGGCGACTGGGTGAGAATTTTCCAACTTGAGAAATTTGCCCCTTTTAAAACTGGCCCGAGTGACAGTGGGACTGTAAAAGAAAGGTGGGGATTTGTTTATCTGAGAATAGCGGCGAACAAGCACAAATTCGAAAATAGATCCGGATAAGCAATTTGAATTTTTTGAAATATTCGAGAGAAATAAAGTGAAAAGAGGAAAACTGGACTGGCCAATCTAAGGGAATTATTAATTGGACTTTTACTGAACTAAAAGTTTTTTTTTTTTTTTTTGAATACAAATTTGGACTCTGGAACCCCTAAAAAGGGAATGATTTGGCTTAAGCTAAAAGAAATTAAAGGAGAGGAACAGAAGAGAAATAGCGCAACAGTGACGCCTGCTGGCTGGGGGAAAAACCAATATAGTGAAAATCAAGGAAAGAAGGGGAATGTGTTGATTGATCTTGGGCGGTTTATCAAAAGAACACTTGCACTGGCTGGCTGCACCTGGAGACTGTTTGCAGAGAAAATTGCAGAGAAAGAGAGTGGAAATAGTGTAAGTTTTAAGCACTATAGCTCTCTGTTTGGATATGGACTTTATAAACTGAGTAACTGGAACTGGAAAATAGTAGACTGAAGACTATTATTCTTCTGGTCTCCTTTTTGGTGATTTATAATTTGCTTGGTATAAACCTGGAGTTTGGCAGGCCTATGTGGATTACAATACATTAAAAAAGAAAACAACCTTTTTGAAGAGAATTTAGGACTATGGATATTTCGGTTTGGTGAAATATAACAGCTGAAAGAGTGAAGTGACTTGAAGTCTGAAAAGAAGAACTAGGAAGGAAGGAAGGAAATTGTTGGACTGCTTTAGGTGTGCTCTTTAAGCTGAGTATTGTGGAGTATTGTGTTGTTTGATTATTATAGATTGCTGGAATGTTGATTGGTGGTCTCTGTGAAATAATTACTACTTGAAATATTCTTTTTTAAAATACATTATTTATTTATTTTTTCTTCTTTACATATACATCTTGTGTGTGAACAGAGTTGGTTTTGGGTTTCCTTCATATTATCAGTCTGTAGTCCAATTCATCATTAGTTTCTATCACATTTCTCGAATTTAAATTTATTTTATTTATTTTTATTTTACACATTTATATACCGCGCTCTCCCGAG
>JANHJO010002235.1:44746-55762 GCA_032468235.1 Pseudoxyrhopus heterurus | reverse complement strand
TTTTTAGAAATGGTTTATAGGCCTTAACTTATCACTTATATAAGTCAGCTCTAAGAAACTGGTGAAAGATTGTCTCCTAAGATTGCTATCAAGGATTTCATAATCTTTGCATAATAATCATGCAAAAAGTTCCACCATGATTTTAACGTTATGTTTAATTTTTATCTTGTTTGTGGAGGTAAAGCTATATTTGCTGTTTTGGATGTTTGTATTCCGAAACTCTATTAAACACACTTGTTCTCAAAGTCAGAATGTAAGAGTAAGTACAGGAAAAATGAAATTGAGTGTTCCTGAAAACATAGGATTACCACATAATTTTTTGCAGAAAAAAACATAGTGGTGCAAGCTCTTCTTGTGGCTTATGGGCATCGCACAGGAACATGTAGGAAAGGAATAGGACTGCTGCTCTTGTCTTTGATTCCCTTTGTTCTCCCCAATGGGTTAGAGTAGCATAATGGATTCCTTTTGAAAATTCTTAACAATTAGGCAACTTTTTAATGTCTCACTTTTATGCCTGCTTTTCTTGATGTCATAACTACCTTTCCCTTTTGTTCCTTTGTTCTAGCTTTGACCATCTGAAGCTGCCGTTTTTGTAGTTTGGGTTATAAGTAGAAACAGTAAATTATACTGTAATTGATTCATGTGCTTTTCTGTCTTCTATTGTTTTCATTTGGCCATCAGTTGCTGGGCACAGTAGAATCCCTTTTTTAAGGTGTATTTATTAATCAAATTTGTATTACTATCCATCTCACAAAAAGGCTACCTGATAATTTAAATTCTGATGAGAATAAAAACTCATCCATCTAGAAGAGATAAAAAAAACTTCTATTTTTCAACAAATTATCTTATTCTTAACAACCATACTTCACAACCAATATTTAAAAAAGTGGATTTTAAAACCATTATACTCATTTTCTTAGCTCACAGTTACCAGGTTTACTTTTAAACACTAAATCTAATGTTTTATTGTCAATGTTTACAAACGTGACATTTAAATTTTATTTTAAATATTGAACAATTTGTTAAACTGTTACTAAATGTAATTAAGACTACAAAAGTCTATTACATCCCCGCTAAATTAAATATGTGTCTTACAGATATGCAAGCCTCTATTTCTGCTGTGCCATTGAAGATCAAGATAATGAGTTAATAACCTTGGAAATAATTCATCGTTATGTAGAATTGCTTGATAAATATTTTGGAAGTGTAAGTTATTTCTTGTATTTTTTTTTAGTTTTTGAAAGTCTCAGAGGTACCGTATTTCCCTGAAAATACGACATATCCCAAAAATAAGGCCAAGCCTGATTTTTTGGGGTGGGTCTAAATATACGACCTATCCCAAAAATAAGCCCTAGTGAAAGGGGTGGGCGTGGCCAGCACAGGAGGCAGCCCTTCCTTCCCTGATTACCTCAAGGCTGCTGGGCCCCATATGTGCGCTCGACATACCGGCGCAGCCGCGAGCAGCAGGACACCAGCTGCACCAGTGTGATGAAGCTCGTGGCGGTGCTGCCGTTCACGTGTGCAATAACAACAAGCCTTGCATGGTCCTGCTCCAAGAGGCTGCGCTGGCACAATGAGTCTCACGAAGACTCATTTCTGGTGGAGTTTGGAGGAGAGAAAGAAAGATTTCTGCTGCTTCTGCTGCTTTCCTTGCATGCAGCCAAAAGTTCACAAAAGGCAGGAAGGTAAAATGGCAAACTCAACCTGTACCCACACCTCATGTATTGGCTGCCCCTGAGGAGGGCTGGGTTAGGGTTAGGAGGAGTCCTGTGCGGCCCATGCCTGCTTCCTGCCTTTGCCAGGGCAGCAGGTGCTAGAAGGGTGCTGTCCTGAAGCCTCCTCACCACTTGGTTTGGGGTGGACAGTGCCCAGCAGGCCCAGGTGTGGGTGGAGCAGCTGCGTGGCTTGCTTGTGGGCAGCATTTATGTGGCTGGGATGCCTGCAAGATCCCTGGCTTTTGAGGCAGGCAAGGCCCAGAGAGGAGGCGCTGTGAGGGAGCCCATTTCTCACATTGGTCATGTGGGGGTCGCCCATGCAGAGGCCAGGCCTTGGGGGGCCACCCTGAGCAGGCGCTGAGTTGGAGGCGGGGGAGGGTCAGTCTCCTTATCCAGTTGCCTGCCCTCTGCCATTTTCATTGTGTGTGTGTGTGTGTGTGTGTGTGTGTGAGACAGAGAGAGAGAGAGTGAGAGAGAAACGGGGAGGAAACTCTTTCAAACAGCGTTGCCTGCAATTCTTGTTACTCCCTTCGTCATTTCTCTTTCTCTCTCTCTCATTCTGTCTCTCTCACACACACACAGACATTTGATCCTTTGAAAGGGACAGGCTGCGCTTTACTTCTATTGTAAGTATGCGCTTCTCACAATCTTCCACAATTGCCTGTCCTTTTCTCAAGCAGTAGCAGCCGGGTAGAGGCAGGGGGAACAGAAGGGCCCTCGGCTGCAAGGTTGCCTAGCGCTGTGGGCAGGGTGGGGCTAGCAAGAGTGCGCTGGAAATATCTCCAGGCATCCGGAGAGACAGAATTCCTGGCCCTCGCTCGATCAGCTGATCAGCGGGCCAAGGTTAAGGGGCGGAGCAGCCATGGGGTGATCACGCTCACCGCCTCCTGCACTTCAAAAAAAATAAGCCCGAAAATAGGGCCAAGCAATAAAACTCAGGGAAACATGGTAGTTTCATTGGTTCTCAGTGAAAAAGGAAGTGGCAGAAAGATTTCTGTCTCTCACATTTGAATAAAGCCCATTAATAAGATCATTTTCCATAAAACAGCATAAAAAGTAGTGATTACCTGGTGGGAGAGGAAGAAACCAGAGAAAATACTGTTCTGAATTCTTCAGGGAAATCTCTGTTGTAGGGATGAGCTATTTTACTATATTTTCATGGGAGAAAATTGAAATTTTGGAATTTGAAAATATACAGTGTGTATGTTGAAAAAATAGCCAGTTTACAAAATGTCGTCATAATGAATATGATCAGTTACAAAACACCAATTTACCAATTTAATGGAAGTAGGTCCCTCCGAATCTCCAATGCAAACTCTAGAGTACTCTGTGCATTCAAAGAGATTACAGCAAATCTGTTATAGACTGGTGCCTTGCTTTGCAACTATTTAACTTTTTAATTTATTTATTTTTTAAAGTTGGATGGTCACAGAGCAGAGTAATAACATGAATGCTTTTCATTATGTCTTGTGGCTAAAGAAGATTGTCAGTGTTTATAGAACAATTAATAAAGGACATTTTTTGCAAAGAGGACTAGTTCATAGTTATTCTGTATGTTGTCTTTAAAACGCTACTTTACTCACATACTCATAATTTTCTCCCCTTATTTTGTCCAAAATGGATAATACAAAAATTAATTTACGTAGACCAGGCCAGTCAAAGTGGTGGCCCTCGGGCCGGATATGGCCCATGCAGGCCACGCCCACTCCGGCTCCACGAAGGCAAAAACATTGTGATACGTCATGATATGGCCTGTGATGTGAGTGGGTTTGACACCCCTGATGTAGACTGTAGGCTACCCAAGATCTTGCAGATGCTGATCATTTTAACAGTCAAATTAAAAATGCAATACATGTAGTCCTTGACTTACAACAGTTCATTTAGTGACCATTAAAAATTACAACATTACTGAAAAAAGTGACTTATGACCATGTTTCACACTTATGGCCATCGCAGCATCCCCACAGTTACATGATCAAAATTCATATGCTTAGCAACTGGTTCATATTTATGATGATTGCTGTGTCCCGGGTTCATGTGATCCCCTTTTGTGATCTTTTGACAAGCAAAGTCAATGGGGAAACCAATTTCACTTAACAACTATTTTACTTAATTTACCAACTGCCGTGATTCACTTAACAATTGTGGCAAGAAAACTCATAAAATGGGCAAAAATAATTTAACAAATGTTTCACTTGCAACAGAAATTTTGGGCTCAATTGTGGTCGTAAGTTGAGGACTACCTGTATTACTATTAAGATAATAACATCAGTAAATATCAAATAGATGTAATCAATAAATTAATAAACTAATGAATAAATGAATAAATGGCTAATCAATGAGCTATAAATAATCTAATTCAAGGATTGAATGCACAGCAACAAAATACTATGGCTAGTTTGAAAATGCCAACAGTGTTGCAGGGGTAGCGGTCATCCATACTACTGGAAGGGAAGCATTCCATAGAGCAGGGGTATCAGACTGGATTTCTTCGAGGGCTGGATTAGCATTATAGTTCTCCGCGGGGGAGAGGGGGGAGACGTGAAGGAGGACGCTTCCTGAAGTACCCTGCCGGCCAAAATAAGGGGTGGGGGGCTGCGCGTGGCCCCCAGTGCCTCGTTTTTGGCTTCCATGGCCCCTGCAGCACTGTGCCAGCCGAAAACATGCCGTACGGAGCCTCCTCTCGGCCTGTTTTTGGCCAGCAGAGTACTGCTGGAGGCTGAAAATGAGCTCTTGAGGCCTTCGTGTGGCCCATCTTGGCCAGCAGAGTCACTGTGGGCCAGTCCTTTGATATTTGCAGGCCAGCCCCGCAGGCCAGATTTAAGTACCCCATGGGCCGGATTAGGTCTGCGGGCCTTGAATTTCACACCTCTGCTATAGATCGTTGCAGAGAAGTCCTGTTTGGGCATTGCATCTTTCTTTTTTAATATTTTCTAGGTCTGTGAACTTGATATCATCTTTAATTTTGAGAAGGCTTATTTTATTTTGGATGAATTCCTCTTGGGAGGAGAAGTTCAAGAGACCTCCAAGAAAAATGTTCTTAAAGCCATTGAACAGGCAGATCTATTACAAGAGGTATACAATTTTTGTTTCTTTGTTAAAGCACACCAGCATGCTGGGCTGATACACATTATTTTGTTCCATTTCTTCCAAGTTTGCAGAAAAGCTTTTCATCACTTTTACCATATAATGCTTTATTTTTTTATATATGTTATGCTGCTATACAATTCTATTCATATGGATCTAGACACTTCTCTGTTCAACTTACATTTTGCCTTTTTAATTAATTGAATGATTGAATAATTTTGTCATACTTGTATGTCTCTACTATTTTTATTGTTGAAATCCAAAAAGTAGATTCTTTTTAAAACACTTGTGGTTATTGCTATTATTAAGTGTTTTATTTGTTTTAAAAAAAAGTCATTTTGCTATAGCTAATGTAATTTGATGAGTAGTAAGTGTTTATCAAATAGTTTTAATACTAGTCTTAGAACTAGATTAAGGATTGGAACTATATCTAATCTGCTAATTATTCCATAACATCTACTTTTTCTGGCCTGTAGTACCTAAACCCCCTTGCCCTAAAGTGAATTAAAATTTGAACTTAGATTACTGTAGTAGCTGAAATATATTTCTTCATTTCTTATTAATTTAGGAAATGTGTTTCCTGTTTATTCAAGTTTGGTGACAGAGCAGTAAATAATGCCTTTGTCATGATTCTTTCATACCTATACTCTTTTTAAATTACAATACTTATATTAATATATTGTGATAAAATACGGGTTTTGAGTATAGCTCTACCATGTTAGCAAAGTCAGTTTTTGTATGTTGCCTTAGGAAAATTGTGCTTGGCTTGCTATGTAAATAGAAACAATTGGGGTTTTTTGGCCAGCATTACTTGGGATATGTTAATAGATGTATTTATTTTATTCTGATTCCTCATCATATTCTGTCCCTGTATTTATCAGTTGAAAATCATAATATAACTATTTAAGGGAAATACATCTAGTTGTATTTGCTGATAAAATGTAGCTTTCTTGGAAATTAGCCGTTTTAGAAGGAGCTGATTATTTGAAAGCTTTACATTTAAAATATTTAGACATTAATGACAAAGTGGAAGTTTTCCATGGGTAAGTTATTAACATAGTGGCCTATCACACATATTGGCAGGAAAAAAGACAGAAAATTAGTTTGTTTGTCTGCTTCAAGGAAGATGCTCAAGGTATCTTGAAGAATGTTATTGTCCTGAGGATAATCAAGGAAAGGACAGGTGTCAGGAATTTTTACAAAATTCTCACTTCTATAGCTTAGTGATTTAGAAAGAAATTAATTATGTGATATGCTAACTATAATAGAAGGAAATTTAATAAAGTTAACTAAATAATCATACTATATATTATATTCCTTTTAAAAGTCTTTGTAGAAGAAAAATATTCAAAATATTTTGTATGTAAAACCCATGACAAATCTGTAGCTTCTGTTCCTCTTATTAATCTCACAGGAATTAATTGTCACTGAATTCATTTATATACTTAAGAGTTTCTGAATAATACATTTTCTTTTTTCACCTGGAGTGTATTTGTAACCACATACTTCCCTTGTAGAGTCTTGAAATATAATATCTGTGTTGGATTTCTACTATATTAATAAAGGACTCTACTAGGTGAGTAGAAATAAAAAAATAAAAGTTTAAAATTAATAAGTATTTAGCTTGATCTCTACTTAATTAATACACTTTATTCCTTTGTATAGGGATAATTCCTGTGCTTATGTAAATAATACGTGCATTATATTCAGTGATCTCTTCAGTAAAATAAAAGACTGTTTATGCAAAATTAGGCGAAGACAAATTTGTGTCAGGCACAAGTAACCAGAGCCACACATGTAGAGTTCAACTAACTACTTCATTGAATTCTGCCAAAATACAGGAATCTCCCCAGACTGCTTGTCTTTCCTTGGGACTAGATAGATACGTTCTCATGGAGCTTTGAAGTGGAGGATCAGTCTTGGATCTCTTACGGCTGTGCAACAATTCAATAATTCCCCCCTTGAATCTTTTCCCCTGCCTGCCTGGGCATTTTCCAACAATTTGCTTATCTCATATTTTTCATTAATACTGTACAATCTTCCCTCTTAAGAAGAAAGATTATTTGTTTTTTTGACACTATTTGATGGGCTTCGTTGCCCATCACTTAATTACAGTGACGAAACTTAAATGCTCATCAATGAAGTATAAGCATAAATTAAGGACAAACTTTTTCTTATTTGGGCATTATTATTATCATCCTTATTAATTTTAAAATGTTACCATCTCTAATAAGAACTTGTTTAATATTATTTTGAAATAATGTTTTTCACTGCAACTTTATTTTGTTAAATTGGTATATCATTGGTTACAGGTTTTTTTGCCAGGTTCTGCAGTTAGACAATTACTCATTTGCAGAAGAATTTTTATAATGCTATGTTTACCCACAAGGTAAAATTCTGCTCAAATGTAGGAATGATTTGTGAATACTTATTCAAGACAATCCATTAAGCTGGCTCTATTTAAAATATTAATGAATATCTGGTTCTGACACACTAATTGTTTTTGTGAGAAAAGCTGAATTGGAGTCATAATTAAGAGCTGAAAATATGAAGAAATAAAGAGCTGAAAATATATGAGGAAATAAAGAGCTGAAAATATATAAGGAAAGTTACAATGGAGGAAACAACAGCTTAAGAAAATAACTCTTTAACTTGCTTAGTTATTTCTACAAGACTGATACTCTTGATACAGCTGAGGAAAGAAGTGCAAGCAATAAGCACAGGCATTCTAAGTGTTAAAACCTTTTGAATATGCATTTTAGACGGTTATTACTATTCAGGTCACTGGTGATACAGATTGTGAAACCCAAATCAAATAAAAATACATTTGATTCAGTAAAAATAGTTTTAGTCAAAGTCATATAATTAAGTACCTAAACAAATGGAGGAAACTCAGTATTGCGTTATATATTTATATTTAATGTAATAATGTTACATCTAATATCACTAGATTGGTCCATATAAAATTGTGACTATCACTCTCCCATACTAGTTATTCTAGTTACAGAAAACTAACAGGATAATATGTAAAACCAGATAACTGAAGAAATATCTATGTTAGAGGTTGAATTACACTTGTGTATGTTGTCATAATTTTTCTCATTTATCTTATTTCTATCACTCTGATAGTTACATACAATTGATATAGTAGTGATATAAAATCAATCTTAGGGATGTAAACATGTTGCTTCATTAATCAATTGTGCACTCTGATAATACCTGATTTTTGGAGAAGTTGTACATCACTCAACCTCATTTATAATGCAGGAAATCCTTTATGTAGAAAAGCTATATAATCTCAATTACAAACTTTGGTTTTAAATTTTAAAACTGTCACCACTCTTCTTAGATATTTGGTGTTTCCAATTTAAATCACAGAATTTTTAAAGTATGCTAAGGACACTGTGCTAAAACTGTTACTTTCCATTGTTTCTCCTGTTCTACATTGTAGTTTCTTAAAGTAAATTTAGATAGAGTGCTGATAGACTGTACTGATAGACAGTAGTTGATAAATAATTGGAGCAGAATCTGCATTGGAGTACAGAAACAGTTTGAAGAGGATCTTAAAAGAAGCTTATGGAAGAAAGATGCTGAACTTTTGATTCTCTTGCAGCTTCATTGGGTCCCGTTCCCCACCCCCACCCCCACCTGGAACTACACTTCCTATGTTTCTACATCCATTGCAGGTAGTTCCCAACATATCACTGTGATTGGGACTGGAATTTTGGTTGTTAAGAGAATCATTAAATGAATCATCATATGAGTGGACCTGATTTTACAACCATTGTTACTGTGGTCATTAAACCACAGTTGTTAAGCAAATCACATGATTATTAAGTGAACCATGTGGTCGTTAAGGGAATCCAACTTCTTGAGTTGATTTTTCTGTTTGAAGACAGCTGCAAAGGTCGCAAATTGCCATCACATAACACAAGACGCTGCAGCCATCATAAATTCAGTGCCTGAATTTTGATCAGGTAATGGAGGTAGTGCAATCGTTATAACTTTAAGGAGAAGTTGTAAGTTACTTTTCCCGAAATTATAGTAACTCCAAACCATCATTAAACAAATGGTTGTAAATCAAGGACTACCTGTATTAGGATTGTCTGAAAGGATTCAATCTTCTCTTACTTTAAAAAAAAATCCTCTTACCCATCACCTTTTAATATGTGAATGGAGTAGGCAATGAAAAACAAAGATGTCCTCGCTACTGCTACATTTCCTATAGCTTTTATAAACAATTATCTTACTGTTCTGAAAATCAGTACCCTAATTAGGAGTTTGGCAACCCTCTGGAAAAATGAAGACTCACTGCTTATCATATGGTAAAAGTGGAGTGTATCTGTGTAATACATTCATTTTTCTTCATATTTTCACTAGCTTTTTACTTGATAACACTCATTTAGGAAAACCTAAACAGTACTAATATCCATAAACCTATGTGAAGTTGATTATCTTTACACAAACATGCAAAATGCACTATAAAATTTTCAATTGTGCTTAATTTTGTTTGTAGAGCCAGAATGAAGACTGGGGAGGTTTGTCTGAGGATATCTTATGATTAAGGACAATCTAAAGCCTTAGCGCTTTGGCCCCTACCTGTACAATTGGTAACTACCAAATTTACCTTTTGGTGGCATGGATTACATTAGTGCTTTGCAGAGGTTTGCACGTGTAAAAGAACCCTTGCCTGTTAAGCAAGAAGAGTAACAGAAAGTGACGAGTAATGGACTTATTCTTTGTCATATTTGCTTGACAGAATGGACATTTGCTTTGGGTGTTCTGTCTTTATTTTTCATACTAACGGCATCAATTTTGAATTGTGTGGTGCATGGTTTTGTTCCAGTGATGTTAATGATTTTTGTATGCTGAAAATGGCTTAAAAGAGCCCCACACTAGCCAATAAACAGATCACTAGTCTGATAAAGTAGTTTAAATTATTTTCTGGAATACAGTATCTATCATGACTTGCAAGAGGAAAAAGATAACTGTGTTAAATATAGTTTAGTGCGTAAATGAAAAAGCTGCAATATCTTACAATTAACTTAATACATGAGTGAATTGCTGACATAAATATTTGTCTTAAGGACAAAAGATACACTTTTCCCAATTTATTTCAACATCTGACTTCCTTAAAATATAATTGTGTAATTGCCACTTTTAAATCCCATATTCCATAAAAAAGGGTGCATGAGGAAAAATAATCATCTAAAAAGATTTTAATGTATTTTATTTATTTTTAATGAATTTATGTTCCATGTAAATAATGTGGCTTAAATGCATTAATTAAAACTAACCATGTTCAGTCCTGCGTTTAAAATGTTGATAAAGCAGAAATTATAACACTCAAATAAGCATGTTTATCAATAGGCTTTTAAATTATAGAACTTTACAAAAATGTTCTTTAATCAACCATAATGACTTGGATACAAGGCTGCATGATTATACCAGAATGAATAGCATCTTTCAGGTAAAATACTCAAGGTTCTGGAATAGTTTTTCCGAAGTTGAAATAAGACAAAACTTTAAAAATGTTGATAGCAAGTGTTCTAAATGTGACTCTCCATCAAAAACAATAACTTGAGATAATAGATTATGTACTGATAAGTGTAATTATGATTTACTATGACTGCCTCATAAACAAGCATGTTTAAATACACAATTTGATTAAACCTAAGTAATTATAATTTTAGCTGATTTAATAAAAAGTTGTTTGTGCTCTTTCTTCATAGAAATCAATGTCATTTTAAACATGCATTAATATTGATTTAGTTGTGGACTAATAGTATGTAAAAAGGGAGTCTTAAATGTGATCAGCATATTACATCGTGAAGTTTGCCTATAACTTCATGATGTAATACTATCAGCAGGGTCTTATAGTGATTTAATATTTCATCAAGATTCTCAAGTATAGGTTATGTTTTAAAATTAACCAGATAAGGTTAAGGACAATTTTAACAGTCATTTTGTTAAAACATTACCTTATTTATTTATAAAATGGACAAAAAGATTCTCAGTTTTGTTCAGATCAGGAGAAATCCTTGTAAAATTTCTGCATCTCAAAATATTTTGCTTCTTTTTAATCTCCCATATTAAATTTCCAAGGACACGTGTGCTGAAAGATAAAATCAATAAAATTTAAACAAAAAGGACATGAGCAATATAAACAAGAGAAATGCCTCCCACTATTAATTCACCAGGAATTTGAAGTAGG
>JANHJO010002234.1:106687-117757 GCA_032468235.1 Pseudoxyrhopus heterurus | reverse complement strand
TCCAGTCATGTTAGCTCAGGAATTCTGGGAATTGAAGTCCACAAGTCTTAAACTTGCCAAGTTTGAAGACCCTTGGTTTAGTACACTTTTGGGTCGTAATGGAGGTGATGTCTTCATAAATCTGACGAGAGTTTGGCTACAAAATTCCCAGCCGACGGCCGTTCTGGCTGGGAATTCTGGAAAGTGCAGTCCAGAACATGTGGAAACTTAACAAGCAGAGCAGAGAGTCCCTTAAATCAATCTCCCCCCACCTGGTGTCCTCAGAAATAAGGAAAGGAAAATCAGTCCCAGCACAAGTCTGAATTTTGGCAGCCAATAATGACGGGATTTTGTGAGAAGTGTTTTTTTAGCAATACTGAGTGGTGAGTGGAATAAATAATCCAGCTGGATTCATTTGTATTACACTTATAAGTAAGCATTTGAGTTTACTTTTATGTGTAATGTATTGATTCTTTAATTCATTGATGTCCTTCTCGGTACCTATCAATATTGTTAATGGGTTTTTTTTTCATATTGTGCTATTGTGCTGTTAGTGAGTAATCGACGGTATGTGCGTTAGAAGAACTAATTATGTTACCATGGCTCCTTATCTCTTTCTGCTGCTAAAATCAGCCTGCCAGAATAACCATTGGGATCTTGGCTCAACTTGCCTATACATAAAAACTGCTGCATTGCATTTCCACAAAAGTCTCTGCAGGATTTTCAAACCATGATGGGTATCTATGTCTCCCTTTGTGGCTAGATCAGTTGTAAAGCAATTATTTCTCTAATATGGATCCTCTGCTAAATGCTCAGACTGCCTTTGATCAACATAAAAACTAGGTAAACTTATGGTTTTTTCCTTGGTGATTCTGGGTGCAAGAGCAGATACATATTGGAACCTGCTAGCTTGCAAAGATAAATTGTTGATCCCCTTCAGTTGTTGCTGAGTTACTTTTGCCACCACATTGGAAATTCTACAAACTGCAATCCCAAAATGTCAGCAAAGCGCTAGGTGATGAGTAATTGATTTAAATGTAGATTCAGAGTTCTCACTTTTTAGGACTTTTCAAGTACCTAGTATAGTGTCCTGAAGAAATCTTGATTAAAGGACTTAATAGAAGAGAGAAATAGAAGAGAAGAGATAAAAAATATCCCAAGTCATAGCTTTTAACTTTAAATTTTATTCTTGGATTATAAATAATGGAAAGAAAATGTATGCTTCACCTTGAATATAATTTCTTTGAATTCATAGCTTCTACAGACATTGCTGTACTTATTGTGTGTCACAATTGATGCTGTAGCTCTGTTTGTCCCTTCCCAAGAAAAGAAAGTGTCATCTATAGTGCTGCCTATTAGAGATTTCATCTTCTCTGCATATGTATTCCCTGTTGGCTTAGTAAGTAATTACAAATGTCTGATATTATTTAAATAATTCCATACTGTACTATAAGTCCATTAAATTGAGTCAGATTTGCTTAAAGCAGAGGTGGGGAATGATGATCCCTTTATGACTTGTGGACTTCAAGTCCCAGAATTCCTGAGCACAGAATTTTTGGGAGTTGAAGTCCACAAGTCATAAAAAGACCATCATTCCACACCCCGGCTGAAAGGTACATGAGATTTTAGATAAGAAGCACATGATCCTTTCCATAATCACAGTAAACAAATATATTGAGTTGCTTACTGATAAAATCAACAAAAGCAATATTGATTTCTCAATGGTAACCTCATCATTGTGGACTGGTTATCATTTATTTTTGTCTTCCCATATAGCACCAAAAAATTTTCCACTGTAGCATTTGCCTAAGAAAATTGGTGGCTTTGTTCTTTAAAGCTGTCATTTGAGATCTTGGCCTGTTGAAGAACAGAAAACAGATAGTAGTCAGTAAATGGTCAATTCTCACAATGAAGGAGCATAAACAAAGAGATGTGTGCAGAGCTCAGTGCTAGCAAAAGAAACAATACATTTGAAAAAGGCTAGATTTGGCTTGGGAAAAACTTATCAGAAAAAAAAAATTCCCAAGTGCAGCTCTATAAGAGTTGGCTCAGAAGTTGGTGACTGCTCCATTCTATGACCCTGTTTTCCTTCCTAGTTATGAGCCCCTCAGCTATGAATAAGGAGTTCCCCCTCTGCTGGTCAGTATTCATGAATATACTACCACAGCACACAGGGAGATCATAAACAAACACACACAACATGCTACTTACACAAAAGAAAATAAACCTATGGCCATTTCTGCTAAAGGGGTTAGAAAGAATTTTCTCTGCAGACTTTTATTATATACAAATAGTCCTCGACTTACAACGGCTCATTTAGTGACGGTTCAAAGTTACATCATCACTGAAAAAATTGGCATGACCATTTTTCACACTTACAACCGCTGTAGCATTCCCCATGGTAACGTGACTTACATTTGAATGCTGGACAACTGACTCACATTTATGATGGTTGCAGTGTCTCAGAGTCATGTGACCCCCCTTTTGCGACCTTCTGACAAGCAAAGTCAATGGGGAAACCATATTCACTTAACATCCATGTTATTAATTTAACAACTTTGCAGTGATTGACTTAACAAATGTGGCAAGAAAAGTCGTAAAATGGGGCAAAACATTTACTTAACAAATTTCTCACTTAACAACATAAATTTTGGGCTCAATTGTGGTTGTAAATTAAGGACTGCTTGTATTAAACCATCTTGCTTCATTCCAAAACTATTATAATGAAGATATTGCCATTTGAGGTATATAAAATGGAGCTCAAGAAGGATGAGTAAGAACTTTTACTATTCTATTTTACTTAGAAATATGAGCCAGTTTAATGTAGTGGTTAAGGTACAACGCTAGACACTCAGAGACTGTGAGTTCTAGTTCTTCCTTAGGTACGAAAACAGGTAGGTGCCCTTGGGCCCCTGACTCTCTCCTAGCCCTAGGAAGAAAGCATTTGCAAACCACTTATGAAAATGTGGCCAAAATTTGAGGGACTTGCCCAACGCCCAAGCAGTTGCCAGGAATCAGCACTGACTAAAAGGCACTAAAAATGTATTCCTGAATAGTCTTTATAAAATATATCTG
This sequence comes from Pseudoxyrhopus heterurus, assembly GCA_032468235.1. Lineage (NCBI taxonomy): Eukaryota > Metazoa > Chordata > Lepidosauria > Squamata > Pseudoxyrhopus > Pseudoxyrhopus heterurus. Next base: position 114,703 of record JANHJO010002234.1, on the reverse strand, counting down.
GCATCTACCAGTAAAGATACAATCGTGCATAGTTTTAAGTAAAAAACAGCAAATAATTTCCATTCAAATAGGTAGGGACCAAAATACACATTGAGCCATGTTCATTCGTGAAGAGTCCTAAATTGGGGTTTTCAAAAAAATTTAGGGAGTTAATTAAAAAATAAATTCCTGATCAAAAGATAGAGCTCAAATGATAAAAATGGGCAATGAAGTGAAACTTGTATACCTTATCATTTATTTATGAAACTTTATGTATTAAACTTGTTTGCATGTCACAAAATTGAAAGCTCCACTTATTGTCTCTGAAAGTTCCTCCACTTTTTAAAAAAAATATAAAAAGTAATCTGATTTCCAATGTACAAAAATTATAATTTGAATTTTATAATTTGAAAATTATAATTTGAATTTTATAATGTACTTGGGAGGTTAATGATTCAGCCAAATAAATCAGTGTTCTGTGCCTATTTGTTTTCTTTAAAAGATTGCTAGAAATGTCCTTTTTTTCCCCTCCTTCCCAGCCTAATTTTGGAAAAATTGCCTCTGTAGATCAGCTATTTGTATTTCAGATGAGAATTTCATTGGCAGAAATAGCAGATTTAAAATGCAAATAAAATTTGAGAGCAATTTTTATTAACAGAGTAGGAAGAAAAGTTTAATTTTCTCATCCATCCTATTTACTTTACTTTATTCTATTATGTAAAGCTATCTTTAGTGTTAAAAATTACGTAATATTTAGTTTTGATTCTTTAAAGCAAAGGGGGTTGCTCTGAAATTGAGAAGGAGAGGGCTTATAAATTAAACAACTAATAATTCAGCAAATTGATATGCCACCTGACTCCCTGTGATTTTACAGGTGCAGATACAATTGTATGTTGCACTGCATGATCCAGAATATGTTTGAGAGTTCAGTTTTCAATCATGTTTATCTGGAGAAATTAAAACAATCATCTTATGTTCATACACGTACAAAGGCAGTTTGTAAGATGGTGACTACCAGATACCTAAAAAATTTCCAATATTTGAGATTCTCATTAACGTTCAGATGTTTTCTCTCAGTTTGTAGCTGTTGCTTTCTGGGGCCTTTATGCAATTGACAGAGAACTAGTGTACCCTAAAGAGCTGGATGAGATTAATCCGGATTGGCTTAATCACACTATGGTAAGTATTTGAAGCTTACGGTCTTCTTTTGGCACATGCAATTTGTTATGAATTCGATGATCAGTATTTTAAATGGCCGGTCGATTCTTGAGGACTATCTGCATTCGCATAGCCTTTTCAAAAGGAACACTATAACTTGACAGGATTTTCTGCTTTCAGAAAAAATATCTTGAAAGTATTTTTCTTGCAATAATGTTGAAACAGAAGAGCAATAGCAATAAAACTCAGAACTATATACCACTTGATAGTGCCTTACAGCCCTCTCTAAGCAGTTTACAGAGTCAGCATATTGCCCCAAACAATCTGGATCTTCATTTTACCGACCTTGGAAAGATGGAAAGCTGAGTCAACCTTGAGCCGGTCAGAATCTAACTCCAGGCTGTGAGCAGAATTTGCCTGCAATACTGCATTCTAACCACTCTGCCACCATGACTCCTAGTGGTCTGAAACCAGAATAAAAAGCGATACGACTATTTTTGTTTCCATACATCATACTTTTATGTTCTGCTTTTGCTTTTTAGCACACTACTATCCTGCCACTGCTTTTCATAGAACTGGTTATATGTTCACATAAGTATCCTCCTAGATGGAAAGGAATATTGGGACTTGGCATCTTTTCAGTTGTATACCTATCATGGTAGGTATTCAATCTTGTTTGAGAAATGTATTTGCATTTAAAACATTTTATTCTTTTTGTTCAGATATTTCTTTTGTATTAACTGGGAGGAAAGGAGGATGGGAAGGGAAGAGAGAGGAGAGAGGAGCAATTGCTTTTCTGAACAATTGAGTAATTCTTCCAGAATGTTTAAAAAACACTATACAAGTTTGCAGGCAAAATTACAATAGTACTATATATGGTTTCAATGCCACTTACGTATCTTTCATAAACCTGGTACCTCCATCTCTCGTGGACTATGGAACCTGTAGCATTCAGATATTGCTGACTTCAACTCTAAGTAGCCCAAATCCATATTTTACTACAGTAATGGAAGTTGGAAAATGTAGCTCAGTAGTAGTATCTGGAAGATAACTGATTTGCCATTATGAAGTAGGCATTGTCAAGCATTTTGTGTCCTATGATTTAAATAGGAAAGTTAAGAGCATTTCATTTTTCCTCATATAAACTGAAGTTTTCAAAGGTCTAGCCTTGGAAATCACATTATAGATTTTTAATTATCTTCAAGTTCATGTAATATTAACTTTTGTATTTGTAAGTATTAGCCAACTGAAATATTTTAAGACAAATAGGTACAATATTTAACCTATTTTGGCTTCTTGTATTTCATTATGATGCTTGTCTTGTTTTGTTTTAGGATAATTTGGATACATCATGTAGCAGGGATTTGGGCTTATCCAGTTTTAGGAGTGCTTGGCCTACTTGGAAAGGCAGTATTTCTCTCTGTCGCTGTGGGCATAATGTTCATCTTCTATTTCCTTGGGGAGCACCTAACAAAATGGTTGTGGGGTAAATTATTACTTTTTTTCCTCTTTTTCTACATTTTCAGTGCCCTGTCTGCTTACACTTTTCCAGAATTTAATGTGTTCATGAGAGAAGCATTTTTCAGTTTGTTTTTCATTAAGAAAGAATCTTGTAACAGTCATAATGATTACCAGTGCAATCCAAGGTACTGGTTATCATCTCTGTAGCCCTTCAAGACATAGGGTCTGATTACTCGAGGGGCTGCCTGTCTTTTATAGTTGCTACCTATGCCATCTGGCAATCAGCATGCTTTGGGCATCTTTGATTAAGTGAAGACATCTGTCAGAACTCAGGAAATAGGCCTTCTCTGCCCTAGCAGTTGCCCTCTGCAATAACATCCTGTTAGAGTCTCTGCTTAATCTTATTAGACAAGCTCTTAAGAGTTGCTCTTTTCCAAGACTAGTGATGGCAAGCCTTTTGGGCTCGGCGTTTCAAAGATGCAGAAAATGCCTATCTTGACTATGTTGGTATGTCTCTCTCTCACACACATACCCGAACAAAAGAGAAACAATTCTCTATCACCCCTCTATTGTCTAGATCAGGGGTATCAAACTCGGTTTCATTGAGGACCGGATCATAGTTGTGTTTGACCTTAGGGGGCTGGGGTGGGCGTGATCAGGGCAGGCATGGCCAGCTCAATGTCACTCGTGTCAGGGGCGCCTGTGGTGGCCCAAGCACTCTGCCAACAAAAATGGGCTCCTGAGCTCCGTTTTCAGCTGCGACGGCCTCCTGCAACCCTCTGCCAGCGAAACGGAGCTTGGGAGGACCGCAGGCAGCTCTCCCGAGCTCTGTTTTCATTGGCAGAGGCACTGCGGGCCGGTCCGCTGTTTCCAGGACAACCCCGCGGGCCAGATCTAAGCACCCCGCGGGCCAGATCTGGCCCCAGGCCTTGAGTTTGACACCACTGATCTAGATCACTCTGAACACCACCACTCAGTGGCAATGCTAAGGCTAGCCTGAAGTAATTCCCAAGGGGTCTGGATGCTGCATGGAGATGCACACCATTCCCATGCGACCCCCGCAGCCTCTGAAAATCGAGAATGGTGGGTTTTTTCAAGAATAGTTGTCAGGCATTAGTGCATGCTGGCATGTGACCAAAACATCAGGGCATGTCACCTTTGCCATAGGTTTGCCATAGGTTTGCCATCACTGTCTTAAACCTTGGACTAGAGTGGGTGACAGACCCCTTGTGATTGATTACGTGGTCATTTCTCCAGGCACTCTTTTTATACTATTGCATGTAATTTAACTTCTTTTAAATTTTGTATATTGTACACCACCAGAAGTTCATAATTGATCAGGGTGCCTTATTCATTTAATAACGTTTTTAAAAATAAAAAAAATGATGGGTTAGGACTTTCAGCTACCTGAATATGAAGTAGTTTGGCTAACACCCCGTCTTCAATTACACAGATTTCACTTTCCTGGCTCTTTCAAAATCACCCTAAATTCAGTGTGCACTACTAGGACCTTGGAGAAGACCGCATCCTTACCTAACTGTTAATGGTGCAACGGGTGGCTATCACGGAAAGAGTTCCCTTCTCTGAAGGGCTTTCTTTGGAGAGACCCCTTAGCATCCTCAGTGAAAGCACTTAGAGGCCAGGCTTCCTTTTCTGGTAGGCATTTAATTTTTAATATTTTCACTAGTTTACGTAAATATTTGTGAAATATAAAAGAACCCCAGTTATCCTGAGCAGCTGAGCCAAATGCAGTAGTCCTTGTGTATTTCAGCAATTGGAAGAAGGAAAGGTTTGGCCATAAATTTGTGGGGATTTTTTCCATATATAGAGGGAAACATGTCGGGTGGGCTTTATATCCATGCCACAGTGACATAAATTACTGTGCTAAGTTTTATTTATTTATTTGTCAGTTTTAAAAGTTTGCAAAATAGCCAAATAGTTTAACATTCCGTTTATCTTTTATTCCCTACAGCAAGGCGTAGAAAGAAGTGCGTGTAGAGAAGACCCCGAGAAAGACATCCGTTCATTAAAAGAGCAAGCTCACCCAATGGAATACAGTGCAACTTGAACCCAGAAAACATGATTGATTGTAACTGGTTCTTAATGTTTACAGGGAAAAAAATAACATTTTCCCCATCTCATCATTTGGAGCAGAAGGGAAGAATCTTGGGTCTTCCAGATGTTGTTGATCCACAGTTCCCAGCAATGCCAGTTCCCATGCCGTGGTTTCAAGGAATGGGAATTGTTTTAATCAACAGCAGTTTGGAAGACCACAAGCTCCCTATTCATACAGTAAAAAGCCATGGCAAAAGCTGGGTCCTAAGGCGAGTACAGGTAGTCCTCAACTTACAACAGTTCACTTAGTGACCGTTCAAAGTTACAACAGCACTGAAAAAAGAAGTCTTCTGACCGTTTTGCACACTTATGACCTTTGTAGCAAACCCCCCCCCCATGATCACATGATCAAAATTCAGATGCTTGGCAACTGGTTCATACTTACGACCGTTGCTGTCTCCCAGGGTCATGTGATCCCTTTTGCCACCTTTTGACAAGCAAAGTCAGTGGGGAAGCCAGATTCACTTAACAACCGGGTTACTGACGTATCAACTGCAGAGATTCACTTAACAACCGTGGCAGGAAATGTCGTAAAATGGGGCAAAACTCACTTAACAAATGTCTCACTTAACAACAGAAATGTTGGGCTCGGTAAAGAGCTTAGAAAACTTTGGAAAGCTCTTTGCTGCCTATGTGACACCCTTTAGGACCCAGCTTCTTCCATGGCCATTTGCTGCCTGTTTCCGCTTTAGCCGCTTTTGCTTTGGGGCTTCTACGTCAGGTTTTGAATGCTGGAGAAAGATTTTCTTTGCTCGCTTACTTCCTTTCCTCTGCTATTCAGCCCCGGGGCCAAGATAAATAACTTACAGGTTTTGTCACCCTCTTTCCAGGCATTCAGTAATACAGCACATGAAGTTTTTAAAAAGGATAGAGAATTGTTTTTTTCTTAAAAGGATAAGAGATCGGAGGGCAGAGGGTTAAGGTTATCCTTAGGATTATCATGACTATCAGACTGCTATCAGGTCACCACTAGTTCTTTTCTGAATTAGACTAGAGATACCCAGTTCCTGCAACCGTTCATCCACTTTATTTTCCAGTCCCCTAATCATTTTTGTTGCTCTTCTCTGCACTCTTTCTAGAATCTTGACAACTTCTTTGGACAATGGTGACCAAAACTGGATACAGTATTCCAAGCATGGTCTTACCAGTGCAGTATAAAGTGATTCTAATCTAACACTTCATATGATCTTGATATAGCCTAGGACTGCATTGCCTTTTTTGACACCTGCAGCACACTGCTGGCTCAGACTTCAGTGGCTGCCCATCAGGACATCTAGATTCTTATTTGCCTATACAAGTCCATATTTGTCTATTTTGACTTGTATTCCTAATCTGTCTTTTGCGGTAGTGTTTTTCTTAGACTGGACTATTTTTTTCTCTAAGATTGGCAGGGTTTTGGAAAAGTTCTACAGAGCGATCCATTTTTTATTGAAACTATGCAAACTTACTGACAGAATTAATCTAGACTGCAATTTTCAAATGTCAGGCTTAGCAAACAGTCATATTATTCTTAATTTACATCTTGAAAAACAAAATGCTTATGAAAATTCCTTTGGTGCAATATATAGAGAGTGTTCTATTAGTTTATTTCCAATAGGGGTAAGAGGGAAGTGCTGTGTTTTAAGTGCTGCAAAGCCACATGTTTAATGTCATGTTTACTTCCTCTATTTTGTTCCATGATGTTGGTTAATCCTTGTTGAATACTGAAACAATTTATTTCCCCAGCATGCATGCCATTTATTGTCATGGGGCCCATTATTGTTTTTAGCCATTTTCAGACATGATCTCCTCCATGTACAAAGCGGATGAAAACTATTTATTTGTTTTATTTATTTATTTATTTATTATTAGTATTTATAAGCCACCCCACTCCCGGAGGACTCCGGGCGGCGTACAATACAACAATCTATACCATAAAAATAGTCACAAAAGCAATGTCCTAAAAATATAAAACTCTAAAACTTACATCTTAACAGACTAAAAGAACTTTAAACTCCTTGCAGCTCTTAACACCCTTAGCAGCCACAACCCTCCCCTCAGGTAGCATAACCCAAAGCCCGTTGGCATAGCCAGGTCTTCATGGCTCGGCGGAAGGTCAGCAGGTCGGGAATGATCCGAATCCCAGGTGGGAGTTGGTTCCACAGGGTCCGTGCCGCCACAGAGAAGGCTCTGCCCCGCGGGCCCGCCAGGCGACATTGCTTTGCTGACGGGACCTAAAGGAGGCCAACCCTGTGCGTTCTCACGGGGCGCTGGGAAGCATACGGCGGTAGTAGGCGGTCTCGAAAATAACCCGGTCCTAAGCCATGAAGGGCTTTAAAGATCATAATCAGCATTTTGAATTGCACCCGGAAGCCAACTGGAAGCCAGTGCAGCTCGCGCAGGAGAGGTGTTACCTGGGTGCAATGAGGCACACCCATAATAACCCGCGCGGCTGCATTCTGGACCAGCTGTAGCTTCCGAATGCTCTTCAAGGGCAGCTCCATGTAGAGCGCATTGCAGTAGTCCAACTTAGCCTCAGCTTAGGGGGTGCTGCCTTCTAAATAACCCTAACCACAGTTCCTCCCTCCATGTTGACAATCATGAATTTGTAAGCGGTAGTTTGTTCAAACTTCGCCAATTATCCATTGATCAACAAGTGTATCTAATACATAATAACGAGACTATATCCATCAAAACTTCTTTGCCTTGTCTTGTCCTTATTTTTAATACTCAGTCCTGCCTCTCGCTCCCATCCATATTAGTCAAACTAGTACTGGAAAAGCCCATTTCTGTCCTTTTTGCTATTAAGCCTAAACACCTGAAGATGATTTAGTCAAGGCTAAAATAATTATTACTACTGCAGGCCTCAATTTAATATATATTGGATAGTTGGTGTGATTCCGAATATCAAAAAGAAAAATAGAGTATAGGTAGTACTTGACTTACCACAATTGATCCCAAAATTTCTTTTACTAAATGAGACATTTGTTAAGTGAATATTACCCCATTCTATGACCTTTCTTGCCAGTTATTAAATGAATCTCTGGAAGCCATATTTTATCTAGAAGCTTCCATGCTGCCACATTTTACTGGCTGGGAATTTGGGAGGGAGGATTTCATAGTGAGGTGGAATTTTAGACATAACAACATTCCTCTTCTGAGTCAAGGACAAGCTCTCCTGCACCTGGAAAAGGAGTGGTTGGAGGAATGTCTCCAGTTGGGACGGCCGGTCATTGGGCCATGTGATGGACTGATGGGTGCAGGGGATTTTGGGTTTTGGAGTTTCAGCTACGAAGGGAAAACCTGGAACTCTCAGATTCGGGT
>JANHJO010002234.1:38169-55755 GCA_032468235.1 Pseudoxyrhopus heterurus | reverse complement strand
GGATTCAATCAGCCAAACTGCTGATCTGCAGTACTGCAGTACTGTGTTCTTACCACTTGAGCCACTGCAGCTCCATGAATCCTCCAGGATTCTTCTCCATGTTAGTTGCATTAAATGATTCCTTAAGTAACAAAGACGTTCTTCGGAATCTCACAAATGCCTTTTGATGAAAAGAGTATGAAAATATAATGTGAGGAACTGGGGTTACTGGGCTGTGCTGGAATACAGGAACTTTTGTAGAGCCAGAGGATGGGTCTGTGTAGGCCAATATGGCCTCTTGAGTGGTCACCAAGTCTCAGGGCTCCTCACTACTACGTTAAGCACTGAAACTGAAAGAAGCCACCATGAGAGACGGCAGGACCTACTTTATCCCCTGCGTTGCTTAAAGAGGACCTTCAGAATGATGTCTGGACACCAGACTTCCTCACAACCATGCTGCTCATGTCGTGGCCATGGAGAGGTATGCAATTCAGATTCAGCAATGCTATCAGGCCCAACACCAAGAATGGCATGTGGGGATACTTCCAAGAGGAGTTCTTTATTGTTTCACATCTATAGACAAATTCTTGCCAGACTGAAGAACCTACCATCTGCGTGTACTATATTCTTTGTGAACTATTAGGAAGGGACTGTCTGCATCCTCTTTCTCTCACACCATAAGATCTGGACTGAGTTGCCTCTTACTCTTCTGGAATGCAACCCCTTCCTCCCAGGGACCCCCCTTCCTTACTGCATTCCATCACAAAAGGGAGGGAGGCACAAGGAGGTGAGGTCTTGATCCCAGTTCACCTGGGTATTCCAGCTCACCATCAAAAATGGCTGCTTCAGGTAAGGGACAGTGGGGCAGATCCTGCACCATTGCATTGTTGGCACCTTTTTCTCAAGTCCAGGCATAATCAAGGCTTAAGTGGCATTTTTGAACAAAGCTGTAAGATGAGAATAAGGGTTGGGCCAGAATTCTTTTGTGAGGTGCCTCTGTTTGCAATTCCAGGGCGAAAGAGGATGGCTGCGCATTGTGACAAGTACGTACAAAGGCGGGAAAGGAGCAGACTACAATCTGGCTATTGAAGAACACTGCACGTATGGAGACCCCATTGTACCTTGAATTCTTTTGGGAGAACTTTTTCAGCTAGTTTTTTTCTAAAAAAAAAAAAAAACTTTTGAAATTACTTTCTGCAGGATTGGATGGCAACATATGGACTGGTAATGAAAACTGAGTTTTCAATCTTTTTTTTTCCATTAAAGATTTTTCATAAATTATCAAAATGAATTTACTGATCCTGGTGAGAAAACCTTGCGCTGTTTTTCAAATGGAAGTGAGCTGTGATTTAATCTTGACCCTTTTTAGTCAGGGTTCAGGCCGGGATATGTGAGTGAGACTGCATCTATGTGCTCTTAGATGGCCTCTGCTAGGAGCGGGATGGGGTTCCTGCTCCCGAGGCATAGAAGCAAAACCGTATCTCAGCACCCTTCAATACCATCGATTATGGCATCCTTCTGAACTGGTGAGTGGCACCGTCTTGGTCTCCTCCTTCCTCTGGGGTCTGTTCCAGTTGATTTTGGGGGAAGGGGAAGATGTGGCCCACAGCCCTTACTTCGTGGGTGCCCCAGGGCTCAGTTCTCTTTCCTCTCCCAGTTAACACATGCATGAGGCTGCAGGATGAGGTAATCCAACAGTTTGCGGTAAGGTATCAAAATACAAGCTTTCTGTCTCCCTTCTGGGCTGCCTGAAAGATGCCATGGATTTCTTGTCTCAGTGTTTGGAGGCTGTAAGAGTCTGTACGGGGCACAATGGGCCAAACAAGGCAGAGTGGCTTTGGGCCTTCTGGTGACAAGGTTTTCACCACTAGTCCTGAATTTGGTGGCACTTGGACTCATGGCTTCTGCTAGAAAAGCAGGTGGCAGCCATGGCCAGGAGGGCCTTTTGCATACCTTAGGATGATGTGCCCGTTGTGCCTGTGTCTGGATTGGGCTTTGTTCACAGTCACTCAATGCCCTCATGACTTCTTATCTGGACTACGGCAAATGAGCTCTACATGGGGCTGTCCTTGAAGAGCATTCTGAAGCTCCAACTGGTAGAGAATGCAGCTTCATGGGGAGTAAAGGGTGTCAGATATGCAACACATAGACTGCTTAGTGAGCAGCATTGGTTACCAGTATGTTTCCAAGTGCAATTCGAGGTACTGGTTATCACCTGTGAAGCGCTACATCGGGTGTCAAACCAAACTCTATTTCATTGAGGGCCGCATCAGAGTTGTGTTTGACCTCGGGGGGAGGGGGCATGGCCAGCATGATTCACTTGTGTCGGAGGAGTACCTGTGGTGGCCCAAGTGCTCTGCCAGTGAAAATGGGCTCCCGAGCTCCGTTTTCGGCTGTGATAGCCTCCTGCAACCCTCTGCCAGCGAAAACGGAGCTCGGGGGGGGGGGCATGCGTGGCCCTCATGAGCTGTTTTCGCTGGCAGAAGCACCGCGGGCTGGTCCTTCGCTATTTCCAGGGTGGCCCTGCAGGCCAGATCTAAGCACGCCGCGGACCAGATTCAGCCCCGGGCCTTGAGTTTAACACCCCCTGCCCTACATGGTTTGAGGCTGGGCTACTTTCGGGACCAACTTCTCCCAATCATTTCTATCCATCCAACTCGGTCAGGCAGGTTGGACATATTGCAGGTCCCGTTAGCCAAGGAATGTCACCTAGCAGAAACCATGAGAAGTGCCTTCTAGGCCATCCGGAAGATTCTCCCTTCAGGTATCAGGATGACCCCTGCTGGTCTTTCATTACTGTTGGCCTTCACACAACTGTGAAATTGTGTGTCCAGGCTTGGAGACCAAGTGTGTTAAGGACCCCATTTCCTAGCTGTGTTAACATCCATAATAGCAGTTTTACTTGGTGCAATATATATTTTGTACTTTTAAATTATTTCAATGTTTTATGTACGCTACCCAGACTCATTTGAGATGGGCAGCTATAGAAATAAAATCATAAATAAATAATACAAATAATCATGTTTAATTCTTTTGAAACGTGTAACAATTGGGGGGGGGGCAGATTTCTTAAATTATTTTAGTATTTATTATCTGAAACTAATACGGATGTCAAATTTCCTACTCTCTGTGGTGAATGGATAGACTAAACGCTAGGCTGACAGGCAAGGAAATGCAGGCTAGATTGCTTGCACATTGTCCTTGATAGACAAATCTTCCTGAGATCCTTGCAATAAAGTTGTTCTATAAGAGAAAACAATAAGATTAATTGTATTGGTTGATTTTGTTCTAATCTAAACAAAGACTTCCAGTCACCTTTTTGTAAGCTACTGAGCACTCTTAATAAATCTGTAACACAAAAGTGCTGATATTTCAACATTCTAACGAAGTACCTCATGGCCATGGATATATATCAAATACAACAGCATCTAGAGGCCAGGTGATAAAAGGCCAGATATTATACAAGTAATCCTTGGCTTACCACCAACCCGAAAAGGTGGACTTATGATCCAGAGTCAAAGTTCCAGAACATTTATGGCCATTTTCAGGGTCCCATGTTCATATGTCTGTGTTTTACAACAATTTTGCCACAAAAACTCCAGGAGTTTCTTCCGGTTTTCAGCAAAACCACACCTATGGTGAATGATTGGTTTGCTTAATGACTACTGCAAAAAAAAAATGTAAAATTGGGTGAGTCACATGACCAACCCATTTCACAATTGTTACAACTTAGAACTGTAGTAGGCAGGCTCCATTATCGTTGTAGCTTGAGGACTACCTATATCCGTAAGTGCAATCGAGTTCTGGCCAAATATTTCCATGTACAATATAACACCCAAGGAGCATGGAACACTTGCTTCTCTCACGAAGGTACACTAGAGACCTCCCTAAAAGCTGGCTACTCTACTCAAAGGGTAGAGGGCAGGACAAGAAGCAATAGATGGAAACTAATCAAGGAGAGAAGCAACCTAGAACTAAGGAGAAATTTCCTGACAGTTCGAACAATTAACCAGTGGAACAACTTTCCTCCAGAAGTTGTAAATGCTCCAACACTGGAAGTTTTAAGAGATTGGACAAAGGTTTCCTGCCTGAGTGGAGGTTTGGACTAGAAGACCTCCAAGGTCCCTTCCAACCTATTCTATTCTATTCCGTTCTGTTCCGTTCCGTTCCATTCCACTCCACTCCACTCTTACTCTACTCTATTCTGGAGAGGTTTCTCATGTGCATTTCCTCTTCTTTCTACTCTATTCTATATTTCCTATTCTATTCTATTTCTATTCTATTCTATTCCTATTTCTATTCTGTTTATTCTATTCTAGAGAGGTTTCTTATATGCATTTCCTCTTCTAGATCTGAGAGAGACAGGCACAGTTATCCAGCCAGCTTCTGTACCTAAAACAGGACTAATGGTCAGAACTAATCCTTCCATCCCCTGCCCCCACCATCCAGCCAAACTGATGAAACTTCTTGGATGAAAAGCGAAGCATCTTCTCCCTCAAGGAAAAGAAGGGAAAAAAAACCTACAGTCCAGTTGCCCTTTGTAAAAAAAACACCTTTGAGAGAACTATGACCTGGATGACTCAGAATTTCCATTTGGTTAGGTTCACAAGACCCAGTAAATTCAGTAACATTATAGTTCAACATTTTCTTAGCCAATAAGTATGAAGAAAACTGATGTTTATTTCTCTATCCACTTATTAAAAACAATGCGGAATATTTTCAGTATTTTTCCAAGTGTCATTGTTTGCTTTGCAAATTGAAACATTGAAGACTAGATTCCACAGGTGCAACCATTTTTACCCAAAAGAAAATTTATTAAAAATTACAAGCTGTCATACTTTTCACTCATCTGATATGTAGCAAGAAGACAGATCTGAAAAAGTTATACATTACTGTATATGTTATTCATTTAGAGAAATGTAACAACAAATATATGTATTTCTGTCAAAGTAATGAAACTTACTGATAATGGTTAATATTTTAATATTTTCTCCTAAAAGAACACTACCTGTATTTCTTTGCTAGGGTTCACAAACATAAACATTTGTGATGCACAAATGATTTTCTTTAAAAAAAAAATTCAGAACTCAAATGCAACAGATGCTAAGCATAGGTCTGTTTCTCAACAATCAACCATGATGGTTGATTTACAAGCTACAATGTTATAAAGACATTGTAAGGAGGTTTATCCAGCTTGGGGATCCACCAAAGGATGGGTTTTGTAGACCCATAATATGTAAGGATGGCCAGGTTGAAGATTTGCAAAAGGGTGTTTTCAGATGGGGCATATCTGATAAATATTTTCACCAGGTGTTTATAGGATTGTCAAGAATGAGAGCAAGTCTGAGAGATTAATACACTGCTTTTCCAGTCTATAAAACTGACTGGAACACAGTCAGAGAGTAGAGAGAAATTCATAAAAATGATGTCAGCTCTACTTACTAGAAGTAACAGTCATATACTAAACAATGAATTTCTTAAAGAATATCATGGCTACCATACTTCACTGGGTCACATACGTGGAGCAGGGAAACTACACCATCTTTTCAGTTCTTCTTCCAGAGGACCAAGGTTTGAAGTATTGATGCAATCTGTGCCAATAATTGCTTTCTACACAAGTAAAATTGTCCAGCGTGAGTTCCTACTTAACCTGAAAACTATCAGCAAACCATTTGAAATTTCTTTATGCAACACGAAATGGCCGTGGTCACCAGTGACTTCTGGATGTGGAGTTTCTCCTTTTTTTCAGCTGACCATGATGAAATTCGATTTGCAGTGAGCTTTAAAGAAGACAAACAAGACAGGTTGACTTGGAGTAGAATTCAAGTGGAAAGCAGGGTTCAACACACACATTCTTCAACACTTTAATCCACTCCTGTAAAATATTCCCCAATTGTCCACAGTCACATACAGTATAATAATATATCCCAATGTCTGCTAGAATGGGCAGCTATAATAAATTGACTGCAAAATTAAAATGGATGCATACACGGTTGCTATTGTGTCTCATAAATGTTTAATGAGATTTAGGTATTGTAGGCTGGCAAGTGATTTTGATTTCCAGGATTCCTGAGAGAGTCTTAGGGGATCCCCAGGGGTGGTAGGACCACACTGTAAAAAAACCTGTATCTTAAGACCATAGACTAACACAGTTCTCCACCTACCAGCTCAGCCTTAATTCAAGATGCTTACATGTCTTCAAGGGTCTCCACAATCAAAAGTCAAGATGGAAGCCACAAAAGTTTGACTGAAGCCCCTTCCCTTTTTAATGTGCATTGCATGCAGAGTTTAATTGTAGCATCATGGCCCCCATCTTGGACTTCTTTTTTTTAAAGTGGAAACGTGTTTTGTGCAGTCCAAACACCCTGAAAACATGAGAGTCATAGAAACATCTGACCTTTTCAGTATTGAAAAAGCATCTGAAGAGGGATTCTGCTCAGAGGTTCTTGAGATAAACTTCGAGATGTGTGTGCGTTCAAGCATGTAACATTGCAAACTTGAAATAAAAATGCAGTGCCGGAAAGATTTACCTATGAACTCTGTCACTGGGTCATGTTCACCTTCTGTCTTAATGGTCCCTGCAATGCTGTCGTTTTCCAAAATTGGAAGAAAAAGCTGCACAAAGTCAGAGGTGTAGGGTGGAGCAATCACATCCAGCACCTACGAAATCGGGTAGCACAAAAAAGACTATGAGCTTCGTTGTGATTGTTGTTGCTGTTACCTTTTGGGAGTTGGTGGGGAGTAATTTTATTTTAAAACATTTAGAAAATAAATTGCTACACCACAGAAAACAAGAAGATAATTTCAAAAAGAAATAGTGAATGGAGAACAAAATAGTAAATAAAATTTAAAATAGGCATAACATTGCGTTTCTTAGCTTTATAAAAGTTTGTTTCTTGCTTTTTGGAGCCTGTCATCCATCTTGCCAAATTCATTTTATTTATTTATTTGGAGAACTTATATGGTTGCACACTCACTCTCAGTGACTCTGGGTGACTTACAAAAAATAAAAATCCAATAAAAAGAATAAAAAACAATAACCACCCCCATTCCGCCTTCCCCAAGGGGGAGGAAAAATTTAAGAATGGCAACAGACCCACAGGGCGCACCAATTACATCACAAGCAGTTTGTGGCAGTGTTATTGCAATACCAAAACCCAAGAAAGACAGTCTGAAGTTCTTTTAAGGCAGTGATATCCAACCTTGGCAAATTTTAAGACTTGTAACTTCAACTCCCAGAATTCCCCAGCAAGCATGGTTGACTGGGGAATTCCAGGAATTGAAATTCACAAGTCTTAAAAGTTGCCAAGGTTGGACACCCCTCTTCTTAGCCAGTTTTCCCTTTATTGTTCTCACTTATAAACAGAAATCTTACCAAACTGAATCAACTGCTTGCATCATTAAAGATATACTCTGAGAACCTTCCAATCCAAACTATCTAAACTTCGCTGTCTCTTGGTCCTCTGGAATGCAGCCCCTCCCTCCTGGGAATCTGGATTACATTTCCACCACACCAGTGCAAATTAATCCATCTGAACAGCATTTTTAAACTCTTAACTATCCACCAAATATCTACTGACCTCGGTCACAAAATATCTGATCAGAGATATATCCGTGTCCAACTTCTCCAGGCATTTCCGGATATAGCTCACCACTGGCAGGACGTACCCACGGCTCAACAAGTGAACCATTCTGTCCAGAAGAGTCTTTTTAAGCTCCAGCTGAGAAAAGAGAAGTCCATGAAACTGTATAGCGATTTCTATTGTTACCGGAGAAAATATTATTCTCGTGCAACTTCTGGCCTGCTTACATCAGCAGAGGTGAAAAATAAAAGCTAAAATCTATGCAGGAGAACTACCTCAAGGAATTTATTTTCTTGGCTCCGCAAGAAAATAGCTTTCCCTGTTTATGACATAGGTGGAAACAAATATCCTGCACCCGGGGACCAAAATATTTGTAAAGATTTTTGAGGATTGTTTTAATTCAGCGATTTTGGAGTTTTACGGGGTAATATAAGCTTTGCAGAGCCATTGCAGCCCTTTAACAATCACACCTATTCTTTCCATCAGGAAGTTGATGGAGGGATGACTTTTGGAAATTGAAAGCACCCAAGTGAATTTATATCATATCATCATCATCATTATTATGAATATGTGTATATGTTTACTTTTCTTTTGTCGTGCTCTCGTGATATGCTAAATAAATAATCATCATCACTAGGTATTTTGGCTCAACCTATTCTGCTGACTTTCTTCCCAAATTCAAAAAAAAATTCAGCGTTTTTTATTTGATGAGTAAAGGGAGCAAGAAAAGTCTGTGTCACAGTGCCCTCTACTGATAAAGAAAATACAGCAGCTGTCGTGTTTTGTTTTGCTAGTAAGGTTATTCTATTTTTCTATTAGAAAAATATCACAACATGGAAAAATGAAGTAACAGAACAGAACGAAGAGTGGTTTCTCCCTTCTTGACTCCCTACAATTTTGGACTGGGGCTCTTTAAACACTACATAAAGAAGGGCACGACCAGCAAATTCAATTGAAATATAATTTATAGAGTTTTCTTCTGAAGCATCTTCGATATTTAACTGAATTGTGGAGAATATTTAGGGATGCATCTTTATCGATATATAAGAACAAAGAGGCTTTTTAATACGTGATGATTTTCCTAGCCAATTACACTAATTATAGGCTTTTATGTAGGATTGGACTTCACCATTTTTTTTACATTAAATAAAAATAATTCTGAATTCTTTCTACAGAACCTTTCTGTAACGGATCTTTCAAGAGTATGAACCCAAGGGTTCCCAACACTTTTCTCTCCTTGGCAATGGTAATTTTACAAGCAGGCAAGCTACTTCAGCAACTTAATAAAATAATAGCACTAGCAATTGGACTTATATACCACTTCATAACGCTTTACAGCTCTCTCTACGTAGTTTACAGAGTCAGCATACCGGCCCCAACAATCTGGGTTCTCATTTTACCGACCTCGGAAGGATGAGTTACTCTTGAGCCAGTGAGAATCGAACTCAGAACTGCTGGCAGTCAGCAGAATTAGCCTGCAATACTGCATTCTAACCACTGCGCCACCCCAGCTCTTCAGCTAATCAGCTTCAGAATGTCTCAATAGTCAAGAATCCCATATTTTTGAGTTGTCTTCACCTGTTCCATGACATCAAGCTGAGAGTGCTCAGTCTCAAAAAGTTTGACCAGAAGCTGCAAGACTAGAGGATGAAGCAGTTGGTGGCAGGTGCTGATCTGCAGAGCAAAAAGCAAGAGGTGAGATCTGCATTTCTATTAATGCACAATAGCAATAGCCTTTAGACTTATATACCGCTTCATAGTGCTTTACAGTCCTCTCTAAGCAGTTTACAGAGTCAGCCTATTGCCCCCAACAATCTGGGTTCTCATTTTACCCACCTCAGAAGGATGGAAGGCTGAGTCAACCTTGATTAGGAGACAACTATGACAAGGCACAAACCTTAAAATGCAGAATACAGGTAGTGCTCGACTTACAACCATTTGTTTAATGACTGTTCGAAGTTACAATGGCATTGCAAAAAATTGACATGACCATTTTTCACACTTATGACCACTGCAGCATCTGCAAGCAGCATCACGTGGTCAAAATTCAGCTGCTTGGCAACTGGCTCATATTTATGATGGTTGCAATGTTCTGGGATCATGTGATCTTTTGCAACCTGACAAGCAAATTCAATGGGAAAGCCAGATTCACTTAGCAACCATGTTACTAACTTAACAAATGCAGTGAGTCCTTTAACAACTGTGGCAAGAAAGGTTGTAAAATAGGACAAAATTCACATAAGAACTGTCGCACTTAGCTACATAAATTTTGCGCTCAATTCTTGCTATAAGCTGAGGACTGCCCTTATTAAGAACTCCTGAATTCTTAAAATATAGAATATATACGATTGCCAGTGAGCCCAAATTTAGAAATGTTACCAATCAAGATAGATGACCACTGCCTAGGGATTTATACCCTTTGGCAATTACAAAAATTTGGTCCTTAATCAGATTTATGCCACAGGATGAGACTGTGAAATATATTAGCATAATCTAGTGTACAAATCTTTTGCAAAGGTTGTCTGAAAACAATTATCCGTGAATTAAAAACACAGAGTGAAAGAGAATAGCTTTAATCTCACTTTTTTTCCCCATACAGTGAAACCTGATTACTTATAAGTTTTTTAAAAAGAACCTTTCAAAGGGTATGAATAAAGCTCTTGCAGTCGGGATATAATTTTCCTCCATAAACAGCCTGCAAACTGAAATCCCTGATGTAATGAAAATGGAACTTATTTAACAGACAGGGAACGTTTGCAGCTCCACTTGTGGTGTTTTCCCCATTTATTTTTAGAACCGTGGCCTGAAAAAGGTTTAGCTTCTCTTCAACAGGAAATAGTGATCACATGACCCTGGGACGCCGCAACCACTGTAAATACATGCCGGTTGCCAAATGCCCAAATTTTGATCTCATGACCGTTGTAAAGTTGTGACAGTCCTAAGTGCGGTGACCAGTTGTAGGTCACTTTTTTCAGGTCCTTTGCAACTTTGAACAGTTGCTAAATGAATGGTTGTAACTCAACTGATCCAAAATATTAGTAATGATAATAGTAGGACATACACCAGGGTCAATAAAGACCAAAATAAACCAATTCACCAATAGTTAGTGAATTAACCTCCCAGACTCATGGTTTGGGGGAACAACCATCTCTTCAAAGTCTTACGAAATTGCCCAAAAGATTGGGGTCATCCAGGTCCCTGGGGGAAACACCGTTCCAAAGGACAGCAAGGAAATCTTATCATGGCAAACATATATATTATAAAAGATAAAGCCAGGCTGACTTGTCACTGAGCAGAGCTCAAAAACCTCACCTCATCCAACAACGCCAAATGTACCGGAGTGTGATCTGTCTGAAGCTGGAAATATCGGGGTTCTGACACCGTCCAGTCAACCCATTTCAGTACCCCCATGGCTACAACTGGAAATCTAAGGAGAGAAGGGAGCAGAGTAAGACATGCCAAACTGAGGCAAATACCCCCAATATCTATGACATCATCTTTAATCTATTAGTTGGACATTATCAGAACAATTATCAGAAGGTTCCCTATTTTTTTAGTTCAGTTCAAAAACTGGCAATTTAACTCAGAAAACCATAAAATGCAAAATAATATTAAACAATTCCCCCAAAAGAGAAAAACTCCCAGAGAAATTAGAGGAAGAGAAAACAGAAAGCAAGGGCTTACAAAAGAAGCCACTTGATTCATAAAATGTGATAAAATGTGATAAAACGTGGTTGAGTTGTGACTGGCTGTGTTGTGTGAACCCAGATAGCTGCATTTCAGCAGGTTTCAACTATAGCCTGCTGGGTGGGAAGGAAGATAGGTTAAGAGGCTGGCCTCTTCTCATTCCTTAAACTTTAAAACTGTGTTTAGAAAGCTAGTTCTTTTTCCTAGTGTTTTCCTAGCGCAGGTGCAGGTTCTGCTTTTTATCTGGATCAACAGAATGTTGGTTGTGACAGAAACTGACTGACCGGCTTGTCCCCCAAGCCTGATATCGTGGTCTGAGAGAGAATGACTAGTCCAAGGTTTCTCAGCCAGCTTTTATGCCTAATATGGGACTAGAAGTCACAGTCTCCTGGTGATTGGCCCAGTCATCCAGCTGGCTTTCGTGCCTAAGGCTGGATTAGAATTCACAGTCTTCTAGTTTCTAGACTGGAACCTTAATGAGCAGACCAAACTGGCTCTCTTCAGGTCAGATAAAATTCCAGTTACATTTTTGGATGGACCACAGGCTTATATCTTTAAGAAGGGTTATCGAGTCTATGGAGATTCTCAGTCATCCAGGTCATGGTTGTCCCAAAGGTGCTTTCTTTGTTTTTCCTTGAATACTTTTTGCTTCTCATCCAAGAAGCTTCTTCAGTTCTGAAGAAGCTTCTTCGATGAGAATTGAAGAAGCTTTTTGGATGAGATGTGAAATGCTATCAAGGAAAAACAAAGTCCAGTTGCCCAAAGCACCTTTGGGACAAGGCAAAAACAGTCTTTAAAGACCAACTAGAAAAAGATGAAATACTGTAGGACCAGGACATGGTTTACCTGATAGCAGGAAATGTCTCCACTGTGGGGCATTGTGGGAAATTAAGTCATCAACTAATTAATCGATTAGTTACTGCCTGACAGATTCCCAGTATAGATCTTTCAGTTGCTAAGCATATGTTTTCCAGAATCAAATTTAGAATTGGTCAAAGGTCGGGCCTAGTTCTCTTCCGTCTGCAGCCTCTTCAAGAATTATTCCAGTTGCACACTCAATTTTCTTCTACAAAACTGAAGGTAAGAAACTTGCTCCCTTTATTACTGTCCTCAGATCAACAAGATTCTGAAATAGTTACCCACATGACCCTGCAGATTTCTTAGGCTTGCTGTCCACAAACACAGATTTAAAATCAGTTTAATTTTAAGCAGAAATTGTACCTTTTTTAATATTCTGTTTAATGCAAAACATAATTTTGCATTTTTAAGCAAAGAAACCATTTTCTAAGATGAGGTTTACCTGATGCACTGATAAAGGGTACTCAGCTCTGCGACAAGCTCGGAAGCACCTTTGTTCTCATTGCAGCAAAGATTGTGAACTGTTTCAATTGCTTTTGAAGTTGACTTGAGCT
Source organism: Pseudoxyrhopus heterurus (assembly GCA_032468235.1). Taxonomy (NCBI): domain Eukaryota; kingdom Metazoa; phylum Chordata; class Lepidosauria; order Squamata; genus Pseudoxyrhopus; species Pseudoxyrhopus heterurus. The sequence continues at coordinate 43,094 of JANHJO010002234.1, read as the reverse complement.
CATCTTTATTGATGCTCACCCTCTTGTTCTAAGAAATGTTGAAATAAGGTGTAGGAGACAAAAGGACATTCTTGTTGAAACCTGAATTGGCAGAGAGCTCTGTTTAGTGAATCTTTCTTAAAAGATATATATTTCTGATTCTGAGGGAATAGAAGACTCACTGGATATTAGACAGTTCTCCACTTACAACACAATTGGGACAGAATTTCTGTTGTTAAACAAAGCAGTTGTTAGATGAGCCATGCTAATTTTATGACCTTTCTGCCATCGTTGTAAAGTGAATCACATGGCTGCCAAATGAATCTGATTTCCCCCACTGACTTTGCTTGTTTAAAATTGTTAAACATATTCATCTATTTATTGGACTACCTATGATCTAACTACCAAAAACCTAGACTTCATTTCAATTTATGGAAAATCTTTCTGATGGTAGGATTTGTGGAACAGTCTGACTATGGAAATCGTGAATTCTCCGTCAAAAGGTTCGGAAGAAGAAGGTGGATAGCCAGCTCTCATGGATGGTTTAACTGGTTTTCCTGGACACTGAAAAGGTTGGACTAGATGACCCTTAAGGTCCCTTCCAATGGCACAATTCTATAAAATCCCTTGTAAACATACAAATACACCTATAAACAAGAATGCAGAATCTGTAGCATAAGCACACCTTCCAACAGTCCTAGTGGTTAAAAATGATGGGAATTGTAGTTCAGGAAATCAAGGAGAGGGAAATCACAGTTTCTCATTCCTACTGAAGTCCCAAACATCTATCATTATCACCCACCATTCAGCTTGTTTGCATTTGTGGAAAAAGTACAAGAAGAAAAGAAAAAGAATTAAGACTACTTGAGTCAAAGACCTATTTCAGTTAAAGATCGTGAAAGCTATTTCTATAAATTTGGAAGCCAAGCATACAGTTTATTCTAAACAATGCAAGCACATAAAATAATCTAATTATTATCCTGTTCCAAAGCACCAATTTAGTTCTAAACCATCATTCAACCATCCCAAGTTTACCTTTTTCCATGTTTCCACCACACTAGCCGCATAAGCCAAAATGTGGATATATTTGTGCTTGTGGTCCTGATTGATTTTTGCTCCTGGCTTGAACAGTGACAGCATAAAGAGATCTAAAAAAGCAGGAACTCTAATCTGTAGAGAAAGGAAACAAAAAAACGTTAACAGTGGCTTACAGAAAACCAGATTTTAAAAAATAAGCACTGATTACATCTCAAAATACTTTCATTTCCAAGAAGGTGAATTTTGTAACTAAGATTAAGTGTTATGTTTCGATTATGACTCTTGATACGTAGAAGACTATTCCTTCACTAAAAACATATAAAGTCAAATCAAATCAATTTCCCCCCAAAGAAAAAACAACAACCCAAAACCATTGAAATCTAAAAGTTTCTGAAGGCCAAGATTCAGATAGTTCTTGACTTATCACCGTAATTGAGACTGGAATTTCTGTCGCTAAGCGATATGTTTATAAAGCATGATGTCACATGGCCGTATCACTTACTACAAGTAGCCCTCAACCGATGACCATAATTGGGCATTTCTGTTGCTAAGTGAGAGGTTTGTTAAATGAATTTTGCTCCATTTTACGACCTTTCTGGCCACGGTTGTTAAGTGGAGAATTGCAGTTGTTAAGTTAGTAACACGGCTGTTAAGTGAATCTGGCTTCCGACACTGAGTTTGCTTGTCAGGAGGTCTCAAAAGGGGATCATATGACCCCCCGGGACACTGCAAACTGTCATAACTGTGAGAAATTATGCAACAGCTGCCCAACGCATCCAAAATACAAGAGGAATGAGGTGTCTACAGAATGTGGTAACATTATCCTGTTACAAAACAAGATGAAGATAAATATTGGTCCCTATTAGCAATACAACAGCACTTAGACTTATATACCGCTTTACAGGGCTTTATAGCCCTCTCTAAGCGGTTTACAGAATCAGCCTATTGCCCCCAACAATCTGGGTCCTCATTTTACCCACCTCGGAAGGATGGAAGGCTGAGGCAACCTTGGCAACAAAGGCTCATAAAGCTCTTCAGGAATGATGTCTCATTAAGAGGACGTCCCATAAAATAAGTGCCAACAGATAAGTATGGGATCACGTTTTTTGATACCTACAACACAGGGAGGAAGGTCCTGCTAAAATCCCGTAGGGGGAGGCTGCCTTTGTATGCACAAATATTACAGGCATGTATGCCCTAGTGGGGGGGTCAATATATGAAAGGAAAAGGCCAAACGATGCGTAGAAAGCTGGGTGGCCAATGCTCTTGGGTAGCCAGAGACCCTTCGAAGCATTGGGTTGGACCAAGGAAAGAAAACCACCTTGTCTGCTCTGGCACAATAGGGCAGAATTGCACTCCTCCCTTGAAAAGTAGAGAGTGGAGCACCTCTGCAGATTTCATCTTGCATCTTGGATGGTTCTGGCATCAGAAATAAGGATGACCCATACATCTCCTTTGACTCTAATTCAAATTAACAATGACAATGATCATTCCTTAGATCAGCATTTCTCAACATTGGCAACTGTAAGAGTTAGGTGCACTTCAACTCCCAGAATTCCCCAGTCTGCATAGTATATCAGAGTTGGCTGGGGAATTCTTGGAGTTACAAGTCCATCTATCTTAAAAGTTGCTAAAACTGAGAAACTCTTAAAAATATTTCTCCCTGCTATCCAGTAGAAAAAGTAAATAACCTCAGAAATAAACATTTCTACTCTGAGAGAGCTACCATATACTTTGAAACTGCCATTGAACCGTATCTAAATCACTTTTGCTTCTTAACAAGCGAGTGAGGATGGGGAGCTTTGAAAACATCTAGGGTTTCCCCCCCCCCCGAAGGAAGCTGCTACTAACCAGTTCTACAGGAGGGGGATCCATGCTTGTGAACATCTTGAAGAGGACTGTGATGTCTGCTGGATTCAGAGCTCCTTTCGACAGCATGGCACCAAGGGCTTGGCAGGCGCGGGGATAGGAAGCTGCAGTGCCCAACGCTAGGGTGATCTGACTGGCATCATGCCCTCTTCAGGAGATCCAAGCAAGAACAAGAGACAGAGCAAGCTCGCTTTAGGAAAGCTTCAGAAGAAGAGGTAACAGATCACCAATAATAGTGGAGACCTAATGATCGATCTCCTAAAAATGTTTGGCATGTTATTAAGAGATTTAATTGTTCACATGAGGTTTGGACTTTACAACTGCTATCATTAATTAGACCAGATTTATACAGCATGTAATCTGTGTTCATCTGACCATCCGTCTGTCCGTACATACATACATACATACACACATACATACATACATACATACATACATACATACATACATACATACTGCCCCAATCTAAGAGACTGGATAATATGACATTTAAATTTTGTGAAAACAAATAGGCTATTGCCTACAATTTCCAAGCCTGCTAAAACTGTATTGTTTTCAGTGTTCTTGAAAAGTCCTAGGAAATAGATAGATCTTTCAAGGCTGTGGGTTTTATAATTGGAGAAAGGGAGAATCACTATTAAAATTTGCCTTCTGATCCACACCCTCTTACCTCCCAAGGTGAGACCTTAAGCAGATTCTCTCTAGAACCCAGTTTCTCAATCTTGGCAACTTTAAGATGCGTGGACTTCAACTCCCAGGATTCTCCAGCTAATATACTAGATGGGGTGTTCTGAGAGTTGGATACACATCTTAAGGTTGCCATGGGTTGAGAAACACTGTTCTAAATATCTGGACAACGTGGACAGAATCCCAATTAGAAAAGACAATTTAGAACAAGCAGGTCTTAATAGTAAAGTTTTAGATGCTACTGCACCTAAGAGAGATGTGGAAGTATGAAAGAATCTGGAACTGAGAAAAAGTTCTATAAATTTGTATTTCTAAATCACCAATTCTAATGTATGTTGTACACTTAATAATATGCCATGCATGGGTGCGTACATAGGGGCACAAGCGATGTCACCTTGAAAGTACACGATCTGTGACAGTCGCCATATTGATAACATGGTGCACTTGATGTTGTTCTGATGACATGCTGTGCTTGGCATAACATCTTGGATTAACGATACGATTTTCAAGCAAAATTTAATTTGGGGATCATGCTTAGAATTGAATCAGGCATCCTTTTCTATAGACTAGAATTATCCTGAGGCATGCAACCAAGGAGGGCCATGAATTAAATTGGAAAAGAAATGAAAGTAAGATCTTACTTCTCATGAGCAAATCGCTGGACCTCTTGAGCAATTCTACGCACGGCAGAGCCCCCTTGTTCTTCTTGTGCTAATATGGACATTATAGCTTGAGCAAAAAGATACGTGTGCTCACCATGGCATACCATTTTCTGCAAATACATTGTCACAGAAGATTCAGAAACATGAAAGTGTCTAATATTACAGGGTAGTTATATTTTTCCATCTATAGAACACACAAACACCACAAAACAGCTCAGAACTTAAATTTCTTTGAATTATGAGTGCTGAAAATCTGGCTCTGTTTCCAGCCAGTTTCAGGTGGGAACCATAAAAGCTTTAACATAAGTTGTTGAATAGTCCACGTTGTTGTTGTTTTTTAAAGATAGTTAACCAAATATCATTCTCTTCATCCCGCCCCCCCATAAAAAAACTTTTAAAAATCTTGGGTCTGCCCAAAGGATGAACAGACTGATTTACTTATCATTCCATTCACCTTTCTACCAATAGTAATTGCCACCGAAGATTGACCATCTTTTAAGTAGTAAAAACAAAAGGCAAAAATATTCCTTTAGAGAAAACCATTGTTTGGAGTTACGTAGTTCTCTTCTTTCCTTGATATGTCCAAAGCTTTGAAGTTAACAGTTTACCTGTCCCTCTGCTGGACTTCAGAAGCTAAGGTATCATACAACTGATAGCTTAGCTCAGGGGTCTTCAAACTTGACAGCTTTA
>JANHJO010002233.1:101673-111713 GCA_032468235.1 Pseudoxyrhopus heterurus | reverse complement strand
CCCTCATCTCACCTCATCTCATCTTATCAGGGATGGAGGAAGAACTGAAATGGAGGGATGGGCTGACAATTACTAGACTAGCTCTTGAAGATGTTTAGTTTTAATTAGAGCCAGAGTTGAACTGGACAGTGTTCACCTGACTGAAAATTTGTTAGTTCAAGGACAAATTCAGAGAAATGTGCTGAAGAGAATTGTTGGACATAATGTGGAGAAGAATACTGAAGAACCGAAGAGGAAGCAGCATAATGGTATAATAAGCTTGAAGCACAAGTACATGATTCCCTGATATTGAAAGGCGTGGTTGAAAAATGGACTACCCAAAGAAGAGCCATCTGCCAGATGGACTAGACTCTAATCTCCGTGTTCTCAACTTTAACTCTTAGAAAGTAAGTTTGCAGAACTGCACCCAGATCTTAAGCACACATCATAAACCACACACACACACACACACACACACACAGAATTGGTTGAAGTCTTGAGTACAGGAAAAAAAAGTTCTTGCTTTGTAATTTAAAAGACAAATAGCTTCATTGCTGTTATCAAAGCTTTGAAGGAGGGAGCAATCTGCAACAGAATGCAGTGCAATTAGTTACGTTTGTCAAGAGAGAAGAGGAAAATGGAACTGTTTCTGCTGTTCAGTTTATTACATTTTTAAATAAAAATATAAAAACATGTGGAGTCATGCACTACATTCTATCATAGCCTAGAATCTTCCTCCTGTAGTGTCTGGCCAGCCAAGTTAAGCTGACAGGATTGGTGCGCTGCGGTTCCTTTGATTAAACAATGTCATCCATCAGGTTGGCTTCTCTGCCTTCTCTGTTGTAGTGCCTGTCCTCTGGGATAAAGTTTTGCCTACAATCCAGATGGTTTCCACTCTGTTGGTGTTCTGAAGAGCTGCAGATCTGGCTGTTCTCCCAGGTCTTGGCTGGGGTGGTGGATGCCCCTTTATGGAATGCCAGTTGCTGGTGGGATGTTTTGTGGTTTGCCATATGCTCTTCTTTCTTTCTTTCTCTCTTTTTTGCCCTAGTCTAGTTTGGTGTTTATCTTGTTATACTGTTTTTGTATGTTGTTTAAGTGTTTAGCTGCCCACAGATGTTTCGGAATGAAATGAAATAAAAATCAAAGGATGGTCAGGTCACAAATTTTTAACAATACTATATGATTTTTACTATTTTACTACCAATAATTAAACTTTCCACTCACAAACAAAAATTTGTCTCTGATCACTGCTTGACTTTATCTCATTTTTAAAGTCAAGGACTGTTGTGGTTGTTTTAATAGCAGCATAAACAGCATTATTCTTTTTACTAAATATTCACCATTATATATAATTAATATAACACCATCAGTTGAATTTTAGCTGACAATGATGGGAGAATATTGAAATAGAAGATGTGGTTTGCATCCTGCAATAGCAGGAACAAATCACAAAAATAGGATGGTTTATACAGCATCTTCAAGCACTTCTAGTTCAAACTTGTATTCCAATGGCAAGATGTCATTAAGATTGTTTAACAAGAAGAAGACTCCGTATTTTTGAGAATACGGCATCACTAGCAATAAATGAGAATAAAACAAAAATATACAGTACTGAATGAACTTACAAGTATAAGTTCTTCATCTATTATTGAGGAGAAAATGCAGAATGAATTGATTACTCTTCAAAGTGTAAGTTCTGTTTATGTATTTGGCGTTTCCCTGAGGAAATAAGCGTTCTGTAGTGAATATCTTATTAGGAAAAAAACATGCTTCAGTTCAACCTCAAAGACTGAGGGAATGCTTTAAAAGTTTTTATTTTTTTCTCTTTTCAATTTTTCCCCCCAAGAAGAACTGTTGCTTTATTTTGCAACTCATAACTCATTTTTAGTGATAAGCTCTTCTCTCTCTGACAGCAAATCTACTGTCTTCGTGACTTACTCTAAACCAACTTCAGATTTCTCCTGAATGATTTATCCTCCCTTAATAGAAGGCAAACGTCCTTATCAGGGTAACCTGGATATGCACAGTTCAAATAATTTGTACCTGGATCTCACCAAAGCAAGCTATGATTACATCAGGTTATTTTTAATGCTTTTTGCAGCACTTTGAGATTAAACAATAAACCTGTGCAAATCAAATGGGGAAGAAGATTTATCTTACAAAGCAATTCTATTACTTTAGCACCAGAATTCATAAAAAATATATTGCTAAAACTGAGCTAAATCCCAGCCTTTCTGATCATTCCAGAAAACAGTTCAGCCTTTGAAACTTCACTCTATGTTCTCAAAAAGCCTCAACTCAGAGTTTCTAACTACCATGAGGGACCTCTCTTAGCTGAAAAATTCTATGCACAATCACTTTGCAATGAAAAATGAACATTGTTTGCCATAACAAGATGAAGATGTGCAGGAAGTTGACAAAAATAAAACAAATATTGGGACTGGGAGAATTTTGTGGACATCTTGTCCTGACTGACATAACACTGAACCATGTAGTAGGTGTTCATTTGAAACATAAACAGAAAATGTACAAAAGCTGGCTTGGAAAATGAGTTGTGTATGTAGGTCTTCTCCCTGCTCTTCTGAATCTTGGGTCTTCTGAAGGATACTTGTCCTGGTGTTTATTTGAATTCAAGCCCACTTCAAGTCCATCCACCACCCCAGCCAAGACCTAGTTGCTCATATAACTATGATTACAACCAGGAGTGGGCTGCAAAAATTTTAGCAAAGGGTTATCTGCCCAGTTGCTGGGTGGGTATGGCCATGGTGGGTGTGGCATAGTCGGCCTCCTGCACTATGGCGGGGGGCGTTTTTGCCCTCCCCAGGCTCCAGAGGCTTTCCTGGAGCCTCTGGGAGGGCAAAAACAGCCTCTCCCAGGCTCCGGAGGCCCTCTGGAATCCAGAAACAGGCCCATTTCCGGACTTCTAGAACTCCCGGGAGGCCCATTTTTTGCCCTCCCGAGCCTCCCCGGGGCCCTGCACTTACCTGGGATACAAAACAGGCCATGGGGAGGCTCCTGGGAGGGGCGGAGTGGGGTGCGCAGGGCCAGCCAGGAGTGGGATTTGGGGGTCTCCAAACTGGGCAGACTCTTAGCAAGGGGTTCTCCTGAACCCTGCTAACCCCCAGCAGCCCACCCCTGATATTTACAACTCTGCTTCAGACCTTGGCTGAACAAGTGAAGCTCAGGAAAACAAGCAGATGGACCCCTGTATGCACTGCCCTATTTCTACCTTATCTGAATCTTCCTCATGTTCAGCTGAACATCTAAGCAGGATGTGGATGTAAAAATAATTGGAATGGAATGTTGTGAGTAGAAAACAGAAGCAAGGAGTGCTGAGGCAAACGGCCCTCATAAGTTGATGAATATTCCTATTTTATTCTGTGTAAGTCATTTAAGCTGTGTAAGTTGAGGACTATATCTAGTTCTAAACAGCATCCTTGATAAAGGATGAAATTAAAATGGATTTTTTTTTATGGAAAACAACTAACAGGTATATGAAAAAAGCTCTATAAAAATCAAACCCCTTGAAATGGATATATTTAGCTTCTCCAAAGGAAAGGCTGAAAGCAGTCACAATGGTATTTTTTTTAACATGTGGAAGTTATCAAACACAAAAAGGTGAAGATTTATTCCTTTTTTTCCCTTCAGAAAGTACATTTTGGTCTACTTTTACCTTATAAACTGGATAACTTTTTAAAGACATTGCTCTTACACTGCAATTTCTTGAATCAAAGGGCACTGGATGAATATACTAGAATTTTCATGTAGAAACACAATAATATTTCATTTCTAGCTGTGGAGCCCCCCCTCCAAAGGGGGATACCATACATTAGCTACTGCCACACTTACTATTAAAGAACACATTATTGTACAGTACAGAGGTCAAACAGATACTTCACTACCTTGGTTTTTTTAATGCATGATCTCTTGATCATCTGCTGATATGAATTAAAAGAATAGTTTGCTTAGACATACAACATTTCAGTCTTGCCAAGAAATAAGATATTTACAAATCTAATTCTCATGTTATTTTGAATGTTGATTTAATATTCAAGGGCCCATATTAAGAGATACCCTGGCAAAAGTTTCAAGTTCTTAATTATTCTCACTGCTACGAAGTGGCAATTTTATTGATACTTTTGACAGGAGTCAACCCAAACTCTATTGAAACCAATACCTGCTTTCCACTTAATTAATTTAATAAAACCCAAGGTCCACATTCCTGTACCTGTAATGCAATACTGAATATATCACCTCTCTATTTGTACATAATCACAACTATCTGAAATATTGCTTATGAACAAGTCAATTTTCATTCTAGTCACATGAGGACCATTAAGCATATTTATTCACAAATAAACTTTACAAATTGATAGGTTCTCATTATGAAATAAATGGAGACTCAAATACATTTGAGAATGTCTGATCATGTTGCTTTGAAGAGTGCTTAGGAGTGCGGATGTGGATACTTTCAAAGTCTGTTAGTTAAAGTGTCAGATTTTAGGAGGCCATATCATTAACATTTGCAACAAAATATATTATTGATGTTTTCTGATGGGCAGGGTAATGGATTCAGCATAAATCTTTCTCAACAGTTAATAATACCAACCTGGCTAATTGTTAAGACTGGTGATTTCAATATAATTGAATGGAAAGAATGTAGTTAAGCATTTAAGACTTCAATAACCTTCCAGGAAAAAAAAAATCAATATTTCTTTTAAACTAGCCTCCCGGGCCTGAGATTTTACAAGTACATCGATAAAACTGAAAGCATTGCACTGCCTAGCTCTGCATGTTTGTTCCTTTTCACAGATCATTTACAGAAAGAAAAAAGAAAAGTTGCTGGGGTATCTTTATAAAACTCTTCAAACCCAGTCAGAATCAATACTTCTCTAGGGAACAGACTGCTGGATATTGTAACTGCTAGTTTGCATATGTATAACTGTCAGCATATGACTAAATACTGTGTGTCTTTTGGTAAATGTCAATGTCATCTTTACAAAATAACTAAAAACTCAAAAGACGTTTAATCCAAATAATTTATTGTACTTTTAAAATTCCTGTCTGATAGAAGACTATCGAATTGCCCTATGCAGGTGTGTTTTACACGCAAATACTATATCACGCTTTTGTCAATTCCCATATGAAAGTCTGGTTGAAATATAAGAAGTTTTCTGAGTGGAGATGAAAGGAGCTGGGCTGCTCACACGATAGAGAACTCAAATCTTTTGAAGTATTTTATTTTCAAAAAGAGGGGAGAAATTACAAGTTCATATACTAATTAAAGCTACTGATGTATTCAATCATGTTACATTTAAATTAGTTTTGGTTAATAAACTGGAAAAAAATGGAAAATTAATAAAGCTACGGTATGTATACAGATCTAATTCCCCAACGCCCAGAGTCCCTTGGGAGTTGGGCGGCATACAAATACAACTAATAAATAAATAAATAAACAGTCCTTCGACCAGAATTCCCCACAATATTGTTTAAATATAAAAATAAGAGCATTGCATAACTGAGACAGGATGGATATTCTTCTCATGTTGTATCATGCAATATTTATTTCCATTGTCCTCCTGCTAATTTTCAAAATAACCCATACATCTATAAAGATCTGAGTATTTCAGAAGAAAATTAATATAAGAAACAACTTTTGTCCAAAAGAAAGTTTCAAGAGTATGAAAACTCTTCATATAAATCAAAATTGCATGTTGAGCATTAAATCTAAAGAATCAGCTAAACCCATAAATCTCTTCCCAGAAAGAAGGATAAATAAATAATATCTTCTATTAAACTAACTGAATTTGAATTTGTATAAATATAAATTTATTTAAATTATAAGACAGCCATTGATCACAACTACCAGTTCCCCCGAACCGGTCCAACCAGGCAGCAGCCCACCACTGATTATAGATCATAATGAAACTCTTTTTCTTGACTTTCTCATTTTTGCACACAATGTTGTTAGACTGCCTGGAAACAATTAAAATTCACAAACTTTTTGTGGCCTTCAGAGTCCACCCACCTTTAATCTCTAAGAAGCAGCTTATAGAGATTTTAGCGTTTTAATATTACAGTATTCTGTTAGCAATCTTAGTTTTGATTATCTTTTATCGTAAGTTTCATCATTATTGAAATGGGTGTAATTTTTCTTGAAAGTATTTTACACTGGTCTGTGACTGAAATAAAGATTTGATTGAATGGCTTAGAACTGCAGGGAACAGCATCACCTACCCTCAGGGAGAACAGATAAAAAAGAGTCAAAACTGAAAAACATAGCGCTCAACAAAGAAAAAAGCCTTCTAGATGACTGGCAATGAGATTTGGGGGAAAAAATCCAAAGAGCTTTATTTTCATAAACTTCAGTTTCTAACAGCCAGAACTAGAAAAATGCTTCTGTAGAGGCACTGGACTCTGTCCTCGTTTCTCTTTGTAGGAAGTCCTTTTTCATCTTGTTCATTCTTGACCGAAAATCCTTCACCCGACTTCTGACTACTTACAATTGAGTATGCTTGCTTTTAGTCATCTGATTTAAAGCTTGCTGTTGACTGAATGAGCTGGTGCTTCTGAGCCAGGACAACCCTTAAATAGAACACCAACATGAGAAGTAAATATTGCTGAGAGAGGAGAAGATAGATATTGGCCTATTAAGACAAGATCTTGCAAAGCTGTGTAGTAGGTTTCTCTGAATTATGTGTCAGCATGGGAAAACATCTGATCCTAGCAACTTATAGTAAGAAAACAAGCAAAACTGCAAAGTTATTTTGAATAACAACTTGCTGTGTTACTCTGAACCTTGGACTCAAGTTTTATGGTTTGTATACTTATGTGCCCACAAAAATAACATCAACATTTTAGCCTGAGCTATTTACTGAGAAGAAGATGCTGAGGGCTAGCCCCAATTTAAAATGACTTCAACTAAGCCTAAGTATAGCTTAAGGCTATGCAATGATCTTTAGGGAGAGCTTTTCCATTCATAAAGCTTAAAACAAATCAACATTCCTCGAAGTGTCTCACTGAGACCAAGCTACAGTATACTCTCTGCTGGAGGAAGAAATGTTATTTCTGGCGGCCTAACAAAACAACTGGTTCTAAAAATGTGCATATCACATCACATCAAAGGCCTTTTTGTTAAGCAAGGTGAGCAACTAATGCCCACCCTCAATATGTTGTTAATGTAGATGATGCATCTTGAGAATGACCTGCCTTTGTGAAATGAAGTGCTTCATCAAGGAGTATTGCTACTGATCCACTCTTATTTTCAGCTGTATAGATCAAGTGACAAGCTTAAACATGATTGCTAGATTTTTTCCCCCCTTGAAATTATAGTCTGCTGATGGGAACAAATGTGGGCTGTTCTGTGAAATGCTTAAATTGTAGCATTCCTCTACTACATTACAAATGGTTTCATATTTCATTTTAATATCCTGCCTTTCCTCCAGGAGTTCAACACACTTTTTACATATAGTTCTCTCTTCATGCATTCCTACAACATTAAATCATAATAAGTCAAGTTAAAAATAGTGGCCAACCCCATATCATGAGTTTCCGTGATTGAGAGTAAGCTTATTGTGGCTAAGAAAGTGAATATATCTTGTAAGAACTGTTCCCATAATTCAATCATTGTTTTCAAGACTATTCCCGTGCTTTCCTGCTGGAATGAGAGAGGCAGCCAACCGCTAATACTACAAATGCAGCTTTTGGAAGCTCCATATTGCACTCTGTGTAATATCAGATATGTTTATCCTAAAGTCCACTTTGCACATGAAAAATATTCTGCACCTTCCCTTCTATGCAAAGACCCTGGAAGACTACAATCTGCCGATCTGTCACTTCTTTTTAATAATTTACCTAGTATGGTTAAAAATCCATACTATCAGAATTTGTAACAATTCTTGACACCAGATGATATACTGTATGTGCAAAACAGAAAAACGTAAGTTATTCAAGCAAGGGTTTTTCAAACTGTAATGCTCCATAAACTGGCAAAAATGTATTTGAAAGACCCTCCCCTATAAATTTTATTAAGGTTAAGGTGAGGAAGAAATAAATGTATGACTTATTTTAATTGTATTTTGAACTGCAAGTCAAAAATGATAAAATCTTACAATTTTATAAAAAAAACTATTGAGAATAAGCAAAAAAATAAAAAATAAAAAAGTTAACCCATATTTTTAAACAGAAAATATGAGCTTGTTTACTTGTGCATGATTCCTGAAATCTGGATGTCAATCTGAAAACATCTACTGCAATTACTAAAAAAAGAACAAGAAACAGATTTGCTTTGTATCAGTTTGCTTAAACTATTTTGCAAAACAATGCCGTAAGTTTGACTTCTCTCCCCTAAATTTAGCTGCCCTGAGATAACAGTTATGGTCCTCACCCACTTTCCCTCATATTGTAATTCCCTGGCACGGTATAAACATCAGGGCTTTGAACAGAATCTTTGTGCTCTCCAAGATGATTAAAAGGCCAGCTTGGTAATAGTGGGTATTATTTTAAATATGTAGTCTCTATTAAATCCTGATGATTTTTGATGAATGGATTTTATTTATCTTATTTTCTTCTTATGTTCTTGATGAATGTATTTTACTTTATCTTATTTTCTTCTTCTGTACACTGAGAGCATATGCACCAAAGACGAATTCCTTGTGTGTCCAATCACACTTGGCCAATAAATAAATTCCGATTCTGATTCTGAAATTCTGATATCTTAAGATCATATGCAAATACACTATGCTATTCCCAAATGTGCATACCATGCAGCATGGCAAGTATAATCACTTACATTCTGGCTTTTTAAGGGGTTAATGTGACTGCCTATCAATGTTTCATGGCCAACCTATTTCCATCTAGGAATTCAGACATATAAACTACGAGCTAATTCTTCAGGAAAATATAACCCCATCCACATCAAAATCAATAGTTCAAGTTTCACAAGATTATGAAGACTGAGCTTTTTCAGAGAGCCTTCCTTCAATTTGAGCTGTTGCTGCCATCTTTTATTCCGTTTTGGTAATGTTGTTGTATTTACAATATGCCCCACACATGGGAAGGAGAAATCCTTCAGCAGGCCACAGCAGCTTGCAAGCTTCCCTGCCAGCTTTCCCAATTACTTTCTTGGGAAGCCGGCAGAGAATATTGTAAACGGCGATCACATGATCGCAGGGCACTTGACAACTGGTCATAAATGTGAACAAGCTGCCAAGTTGGGGGCAATATGTTGACTCTGTAAACCGCTTGGAGAGAGCTGTAAAGCTCTACAACATGGTATATAAATCTACCGTATTTTTCAGAGTATAAGACGCACTTTTCCTCCCCTAAAAGAGGCTGAAAATTAGGGTGCGTCTCATACTTCGAATGTAGCCCTGCCGACCCATTTTCACGCACCTGTTCCAGGCTGCAAATCACATTGCCGCCTCTGCCTGTTCCTCGAGTTTTCAGCAAGGCTGCAGGGACTGGCTGCCTCCGCACAACAGCTGATTGGGGGTATTAGACAATCAGCTGCCTAAACTGAATGTCAATGCTGGCTTTCTCCGTCGACGAAATAAAGAACGGCAAACAAGGAAGGTCGTGCTGCCAATCTCTCTTTACTCAATCATTGTTAAGAGACCAGGTACATAGAGTGCAATGATCGTATGGTATGTAAAACCGGCAACACCCGGCTACATTATTCACCTTATTTATAGGAATTTACAATAACCCCACATCCGGACGCCCGCCACCCATAACCACACCCCCTTCCAAATTACATCTTCATTTCTCCTATTAAACATTCACAACAAGCAGACTGCCTCGCGCAAGCAGCAACATAAAGGGATAACTCTGATCTGGAAGAGCCGAGACGAGGATCTATTCAACTGGGGCAAGCAGCAGTAAAACGTCAGGCGCTCAGCTGATTGGCGGTGACAGCCGGAGGTGTCAGGGCGAGTAACGATAGCGAGCCCTGAGACAGAAACTGAAACTGGCTTCAGCAGGGGAAAAAAAAAATCCGAGGCAGATTTCCCCCCCCTTTCTCTCTGCAGCCAGTTTCAGTTTCAGCACAGACTGATTCAGAG
>JANHJO010002233.1:91288-101573 GCA_032468235.1 Pseudoxyrhopus heterurus | reverse complement strand
CTGCCTGTACTTCTGGAAGTTCTCGGTCCACATACTGCTGGAGCCTAGCTTGTAGGATTTTGAGCATAACTTTGCTAACATGTGGAATGAGTGCGATGGTGCGATAGTTTGCACATTCTTTGGCATTGCCTTTCTTTGGGATTGGAATGTAAACTTACCTTTTCCAATCCTGTGGCCACTGTTGAGTTTTCCTTGGAGAAGATATTGATAATAATTTTTAAAATTTTGTGAATTCTATAGAGTTTACAAATTACTATAAAGAGTAATTTGGTATAAAATAAATCAGTTATATTTCCTTTTCTTTTTGTTATCATGTACCTTGATTTCTCTTGATTGCTATTTCTTACTCAGTTTCTGTATTTTGCATAATATTCCTCAAAAAGGAATATAGTGGTAGCATGCACATACTCTATGTATCTATAATCAATAGTCTATTATACGTTCCTTTGACTAAGACTTTTACCAAGTTTCTTACAGTTTACGTTCTAGGAAAGATGTGACCAAATGGTACAGATAGGTTTTGCCTCTAATTTTCCATGATGCAGCTGATGAATTCAGTATGGAGAAAGATAGTGGTCTGAAACAGATAAAGGGTTTTTTCTCTACACTTTGGGAAATGAAAATAGGCTGGTAAATTGGCAGGAGAAGAGATCCTGTGGGATCTTAACTAGTAGAGCAAACTAGATTATTTGTGGCTGAAAACTAAACTGGATTTAGGAAATATTGGTTGCTAAAGATTCATCATTCCAGCATTGGTGAAATACTCTTAAACAGACATTACGAGGAGGATGGTAAGATAATTGAGTATGAGAGAGGACTTTGCCTTGAGGAATTGTGTCCACTTGACTAGAAATAGAGAAAAAGATCAAAAGAGAGAAGCCCTGTCTGTAATGTTAGGAACTCATGAGTCTGTTGCTAGTTTAGCTGGATAGCAATTTCAGTGTGAAATCTGTTCTTCACAATGTATTGATTGAAATTTCTTTTTGTCTTTTTCTTTTGTCACCAGGCAGATTCTTTGTGACCGGAATAAATGATGTTTGAGGTTTTCTCCAATCCTATGGTTCTATAAGTTAGCTTTATATACTTCAAAATTAAACAATCAAATAAAAAATGGACTTTTCGATGGCTGAATGATGACACCCAAAGAATGCTCATTAATGGCTCTACTTCAGCATGGAGTAGCATTGAATGGATTGTCATAGGGTTAGCTGCTTAGCTGTGTGCTATCAATTACTTGGATGAGGGGCTTGAGGGACAAATGCAAAATTTGCATTTGACACAAAGTCCAGCAAATTCAGGTATACACAGATATAGGAACAGTATCTTCTAAATTCTAAACATATACGTGGCAGAGCCACGTATACACAGGCCTATGAACAGTATCTTCTAAATTCTAGTTGAGAACCTTCATTTCTTTTTTTCTTTTATATATGTTTTATTGATACATTTTTTTAATACACATAAAAAGTTCCATATCTATCTGAATAGCGTGTTATCTGGGCACAGTTAGTTTTAAGTAGAAATACAACATTAATCATAATGGTAATAATAATAGAAATATCAATATTAATCGCAAAATAGCAATACAATTAGTTTATCCATCTTACAAAATTTTATTATCTTTTTGGTCTTTTTAGATTCTAACCTCTGTTTCTGTTAGTCAACCATTGGTAAAACAAGTCCCATGTTAAAAAATATTCTGTTTCTTCCTTTTCTTTTATTGTAAGTGTTAATCTATCCATCTCAGCACATTCTAATATTTTTTTTAATAACAGTTTCATCTGTAGGGATCTCTTCATTTTTCCATTGTTATGCAAACACAATTTTTGCCGCCGTTAATACGTCTAACTTTCATTTCTAAATTCCATCATCACCATCATCACATCCTCCTCCTCATCATTTCTCTTTCTCATCTATCGATTATCTATCCATCACCCATCTCACAAATTAATCAGAATTAATCAGAATTATTATATAAGGATAAGGAGCTGCAGTGGCTCAAGTGGTTAAAACAGAGTACTGCAGATCAGCAGTCTGGCTGATCGAATCCCACCAGCTCCAAGGTTGACTCAGCCTTCCATCCTTCTGAGGTTGGTAAAATGAGAACCCAGATTGTTGGGGGCGATATGCTGATTTTGTAAACCGCTTAGAGAGAGCCGTAAAAAGCACTGATAAGCGGTATATAAATCTAATGCTATTGCTATTGCTATTGCTATATACATATCCACCCTGTCAAAGAGTAATTTGCATTTATCTTATTTGACTGAAGCTGTCAAATTTCATATTCAGAAGGAATAAAACTTCATTTTTCTTCTGGAAGGATTATTTAATAAATTTTGAGTAACAATAGCCCTCCTGAAATTTTAACTCACATTTGAACAAAACATTCTTTATTATCACCCTATTTGCTAAACATCTGTAAGATCAAATAGATTAAGTAATGATTAATATTTGGTGGCATTAATCCATGACAAAATATTTCACAAGAAGTGTCTACAGAAGTGACAGTAGCCCAAATTAATCTGGAAAGATAATAACTCAGAGGAGCCTCCACTCTTAAAACAAGCAAATAAAAATAATTAATTACTCTATTCTGTCCACAGTTTTAACTCTATTTGATAACCAGTAATTGGTGGGTTCATTCTTTTTTCTTTTTAAGTTGGCCACTTCACTTCCACACTAAATCTTTCATATATGCTATTTCATGTTTAATCATTTATTATACAAATCTCCAAACAAATTTACTCAGAAGTAAATTTCAATAAGTCAAATACTACCTAGTCCAACCAACAAACCTAGCTTTAATAAATAATTCTGCCTATGAGCATAATTAAATCAGAATATAAATATTCAGACAGACACACACACATACACAAAACACTCTCCTTGCTTATAGAAAAGTCAGTCCAGTCAGATGTCCTAGATTACTTTTTATCTCAAAGAGCATAAGAAATGTATTCATGTCCAGAATTCACGTTCATGCCCAGTTTGTCCTTTTACAGATCAAAAACCAAACTTCAAGTTAACAAATAGGAGTGCTGCATTAGGAATATGTTTGATCATGAAACCTCTAACTAATGTCAAAAAGAGAACTCCAGTTGGCAGACTAATTATAAAATACGTCTTCAGTTTCGCCATGTATTTAATTTGCTTTTCATCTCAAAAACATATTGGCTTAAAGCCATTTTGGCAACTGAAACAATATTTTTCTTTAATTTTTTAATCATTACTGAAAAATCAGAATTTTTTTATTCATATAGAATAAAATTATGGTTTGGATATCAAAGTAACACTACAGAATAACTTGTTTCACATTAGTTGATACCAGTAACCATATATTCTAATCTTAAGGGTAACTTCTATAATAAAATTAGTTTAATTTTATATATGAGTACAATATATAAATTTGAAAATAATGAAAAGGTATTCAAGTTTAGTTTGTACAACATATTGCACATCCTTTTGGTTAGAATTCTTGTTTTAGTTACATTTCATGAGACTACAGTAATCTGTTCAATATTGAATATTACAGGATTAAAAAGTTAAGTCACCGTAGGTACAGTATTTGTAATATTTTTTATGTTCTTACATACCAAACTTAAATACATTTTTGCAACTGTTTTCACAAAACTATGCCAAAATAGTCTAATAATTAAGAATGGAGATGTGTCTCTATGTCCCTGGTCTAGATTTTTCAAGAATTACAGGATCAAATAAAGTATCTTTCCACCTTGAACTTCAATCTAATAGGCACTCTTAAGATATTCCATAATGCCATATTAAATGGAATTAATTTTTTTCGTATAACACAGACAATATAGAAAACAGAGAAATGCTGTTGGAGATATAATGTGGGGACTGGGGATAGTTAAAAAATTCTATTATAGGCAGTTAGATTCTTATGAATACTATTTAAAGTTCATTAGCTAGAAAAATGATGGCATGAAATCTATGTTAGAAGCAGTCCTTGGGGAGAAATGGATGTTAAAAAGTTATATTAAATAGAACAAGCAATTTCAAGGCATTTGGCAGTTAAAATTTTGTGTGTTATTACCTTAAATAAACTTCTACTCACCTTCATGTAAATTACTTCTTAATAGTTTTGTTATTTGTTACCTGTCATTTCCAAACAGGCATGAAGAACTTCCTATTTTAAAACGTAAAAGAAACTGCTTCAACTCAGTTTCAGTAGTATAAAGCAATTAATAACTATCATATAATAGGTTATAGAAAGCACAAATGTGATTCATTGGCATAAGTAGTCTTACATTCTAACTTTAAGAAAAAATACAAATATGCTAAAATGCAACTTCAATTTTCTCTCAAAGAATTGTCCTTCCTGTAAGTTGCCACAACATATAGATATAAAGGAGAAATTGATTTTTTCCTCCTTTCTCTATTTTCTTGGTTTCATCTCTCTTATGGTTTTGTTTTGTTTCTTTTCTGCAATTGCTGCTGCCTAAGGAATAAAAAAGGGACGTGATGAAAAAAATTTCATTTTTCATGAAAAATGAAAAAGGGACATGGTGGCTCAATGGCTAAGATGCTGAGCTTGTCGATCAGAAAGGTCTGTGGTTCGAATCCCTAGTGCCATGTAACAGAGTGAGCTCACATTACTTGTCCCAGTTTCTGCCAACCTAGCAGTTCGAAAGCATGTCAAAATGGAAGTAGAAAAATGGGGACCACCTTTGGTGGGAAGGTAACAGCGTTCCGTGCGCCTTCGGCATTTAGTCATGCTGGCCACATGACCACAGAGACATCTTCGGACAGCGCTGGCTCTTTGGCTTTGAAATAGAGATGAGCACCGCCCCCTAGAGTTGGGAACGACTAGCACGTATGTGCGAGGGGAACCTTTACCTTTATCTAAGGAATGAAAAATATGCAAGGCAAAATGGCAGTGACAACCAAAACAACCAAGGTAAACAGAGAAGTTTCTGGTTAGTAGAAAGAGATGGAAAATTATTGATTAGGTTATCTAATTCCATGGATTTGAATGATGTATAATATTAAAATTATTCCACAGACTTGGGGGAGGTGGAGCCATATAGCACACAAAGGGAAGTATCACACACACTACCCTAAGGCCTGGAAGAGAAGCCAAATATTAAGGTCTCTTTTAAAGAAATGAAGGGTGAAGGCCAAACAAATCCTTGGGAGAATGTTTTACCAGACCAGAGGTGCTGTGATAAGAGTAAACATGTTTTCTGGGTCCTATCAGATGACATTGACTTGTAGTATGCTAGCCCTGCAGAAACTTCATTAAGATAAACTGTCCTTCAAATAACCAAGCCATGGAGAAGTTTATGGGTAGTAACACAAACTATGAATTGCATTCAAAAGCCTACAAGTAACCACTGCAGCTCACAAAGCAGAGGAGTTACACTGACATGGCATGCTGTATTCTGGACCAGCTGCATTTAAATGGTTTTCAAGGGCAGCCCACGTAGAGCAGCCTGCAAGAATCCATACATGTCTTTGCCAGCTGATGTTATCTTCCTGTTCTTACAATGAACAGGAATTGACAATCGTGATGATAATGAAGTTTCATCAATTTGTTATAATGTCAGTTGCAGACCCTATGAGAACAACCTTCATTCAGGAGTAGATAGCATATCCAACTGCTGTCTTGCTGCCTCCTGCACTTTAAAATCCACAAACAAACTCACCACCATCCACCATCTCTTCGTTTTTGTTTCTGCTAAGCAGAAACCCTCAGATGAGTTCCATCACAAATCATTCCCAGAGTCTTCTTTTTCCTGGCACCTCTCTTTGCAGAACAACCTCTGCCTTGAATCTCCATGTCAAATATAATTAAAAGAAACTTCACTCTTTTCCTATCCTCTTGTTGGTTTCTTGCAGCTTTACATATACATTTCATTATAGTCATAAGATTAAAATTTTAACAAAACACAGTTCTTGGAAATTTCCCTTATTTTTGTTCAGTTTTCCATCACTTTTTAAAATCCAGAAGAAATCATAGTCAACTGCAAAATTATCTAGCCTTCCCCAAGGAGGGACTTAAAGACTGAAATCAACATTGCAAATCACTAGGTCCTAGGAGACAAGAATTGCTCATATACACAACGTTAAACTCCTCCAATAATGTAGATTAGATGGGAGCCTAATTGACTATGGTGGCTCTCTTTTTACTTTCTGTATCAGGGGATGTTCCTGGGTTTCAGGAAATGTAAAATACAAGTTTTGGGAGTAAATTGCTGAGCTTCTCCCAATGGAACCTTTGTTACTAACAACTACAAAACAGTCATCTCCTAGTCAACACTTGAGCGAGGGACTGGGTTGGCAATAAATTAGGCACATCTTATATCTTCTGTTTCAAGGATCATATCTGTACCATTATAGGAATGTTTAGGTCTAGATTCCAGCATAGAGAACAATATGATTTTTGGTCTCTTTGCAAGCCCACATTTTTATGTATAGTAGCATTTCCCCCAAAATAGCCCCTTATCTCTAATGACAGTAGCAAAGGGAAGTATAAGCCAACAATTAATACATGTAAACCCATCCTGATTGGGACTGCAGTTATTGATGGTAGATTGGAGACATCTTCTCAGATCAGAGCCATTAGTGTTGGTGAAATTTTCAGCAGAAGGCAGAATAAACATGTGCATGTCTTGATTATATGGATATCCAATATTCCAGGTATAGGTTTGACTTTAAGGTCTGTGTTTGTGAATGTTTTAATGACTAAGACATGTTATAACTGATGTTCAAGAACATTTGTCTCAGCTTCTATACACTCCACTCTAGGGATTTCATTGGCAATTGTGAGTTTCACCCATATATCAATTTCAGCTGATCATTTCAACCTGTTTTAGGAAAACTATGGTTACTTCTGAATCCACAAGGCATTCTACAGTCTTTGTGAGTGAGTACCTGCCAAATACTTTGTTTTGAAGCTTTCCATTTTAACTCATTGGCAGCCATCTGGCTTCTTACATTTGGCTTTATGACCTTCATTTTGTTCCTGTTGAGCTCTTCCCTGTTAATATGCCCAAGTTATGTACAGTACCAATTCAAAATCCTCCCTTGAGAGTTCATTGGCAAGCCTTTGTGAAATGGACACCAAAAAACGTCCTGTTTCTCTCCAAGAATTTAGTTTGAAATATTCCTCTTTCTTCACAACCATGTGTGCAATTTTTGTACTGAAGGCACTGTAAATTGAGGCTACAGTTTTCATGAGCACAATGACCTCTGCCATAATCTTTTTTCTTAAGTTAGAGTTTGGACTACATGAGAAGAAGCTTATGCTTCTTCTACTCAATCAACTGTAAACTGAAGCAAGTGTGAAAAATAGAGTGCGCTCCTTCATTACCATAAAGTGAAATAGTCTTCTTGATTGAATGAAATTAAACGTCTCCTCTATAAGTGAAAGTTTTTGTCATGTCCTTTTTAAAACTTAGATAACTTATATTTTTTAAGTCATAAAGAACTTTAATATGTATTCCACAGATTCTTTGATCACAGAACTTTTAACTTGTTTCCATATGAATAGCTTGTTACCATAGGAAACCTGGCTATCAATGACAGCATTAGCTGGGTACAATTTCTTAGTATTTGTACCTAAATTGTTCAACAGTTGCATTTGTCTTGATGTTCTACTATTTTCTAAAATCTTTGACAGTTCTTTCATTTTTGTCTTCTTTGTGATGTCAAATGTAAATTAAAGCCAGAAGTTTATTTAAATGTTAAAAGGATTTTCTACTAGTAATAAACCACACTGTTCACAGTGATTCTCTAACACTCAATTTTTTCAGAAATGTAGAATGAAATCTATGTTTCTCCCAGGCAGAAGCATTCATTCAAGAACAGATGGCTGTTGTTCTGTACCTTGTCAGCTGTCCTAGCGTTTCCCCACTCCAAAATCCACAAACTCACTGCTGTCC
Organism: Pseudoxyrhopus heterurus; assembly: GCA_032468235.1. Taxonomy (NCBI): domain Eukaryota; kingdom Metazoa; phylum Chordata; class Lepidosauria; order Squamata; genus Pseudoxyrhopus; species Pseudoxyrhopus heterurus. Next base: position 93,669 of record JANHJO010002233.1, on the reverse strand, counting down.
ATCTTTTCTCAGCAATTTCTCACAGGCAAGTAGCATTAAGCTACAATACAAAATACTACAAAACACTTTTTCCCCTGGGGCAATTCCAGCAAACATAATTAAAAGCAATTGTATCCTTTTACAAAAATATAGTTAATGTGTACACACTCTGGTTGGATATCCTATCTTCATTAAGAATATAGCAATGATTCAGATTTAAATCAATTAGCCAATTTTTTTTTAGAAGTTAGCATATTTTTGGATCAGTAAACTACATCCTTATCATAAAATTATTCAATATAAATTATGTATTTTAACATAATGCCCTATAAAATCTATTCTTGCTAGGAATAATGTATCATGTTATCCAACAACGAACCATACCTGGCCTCACTATCTTAAGCACAAAGAACTATAAAGAATGATTGCTGGAATTGGGTATGTCTAATTTAATGAAAAGAAGGACTAGGGTGACATGATAGCAGTGTTCTAATATTTCAGGGGTTGCCACAAAGAAGAGGGAGTCAAGCTATTCTCCAAAGCATGTGTGGGCAGGACAAGAAGCAATGGATGGAAACTAATCGAGAAGCGAAGGAACCTTGAACTAAGAAGAAATTTCCTGACAGTTAGAACAATTAATCAGTGGAACAACTTGCCTCCAGAAGTTGTGTGTGTTCCAACACTGGAAATTTTTAAGAAGAGATTTGTCTGAAATGGTATAGGTTTCCTGCCTGAGCTAGGAGGCTGGACTAGAAGCCCTCCAAGGTCCCTTCCAACTCTGCTATTCTCATTTTAATTCTAAGCACATTCTTATATGGTAAAACAATAAGTTACATGTCTCTTGTAATATATTTTTTTCTTTTGTCTTTGAATTTGAGTAAGAAAATTAGTTATCATTAGGAAACTTATCCACTAAAATTTTTCGTTTTATTAATCTCTGTCAAAATATGCATTTACATTTCTCAACAAGCCAAGCCAATTTGGTAGTAATCCACAAATGGTAACCTACAGTGCTGCTAGGTCTTCTAATGTGGAATTTTAAAAAAAAATTGAAAGTAAGCAATGCAGAAAATATAGTTTCTCTTTGAACAAAACCATTTAAAGTATATATTGATATGTTTGGGAAAGTGAGGCATCTTAAGTAAAAATTTAAAAAAAAAAGCAACAACATAGCATAGGTAAAGGGGGAAGGCCTGGCTGTAATGTTCAATTTATGAATGGAAAACCGGGAAGGGTCACAATAAAACATACCAACTCCACTCACAGTTCCTCTTAATATGCCATGGTTAAAAAGACTATCACATTCTCTTCTTCTGGAACTTATGAAATTATGCACAAAAAGATGTATGTGCTAGTTGTATCAGAGTTACAGCCATGTTGATTAGCTGGGATTAATTGGAGTTATTCATCTATAATATGACTATGCACACAAGATGCATAGTATTTTTTTTCCACTTGCTTGCACCAATGAGCATCCCTTTAGAGTTAGGGAACACATTTGGAATGTTAAGAACAGAATGCTATAGAATGCTATCTGACATTTCATCCATCCTTCCCTCCCCCACCGCAAAAAAATAATAATAATCCCACTTCTATTTCCTTTCATCCTTTGTCTAGGTCAGGTGAGCCCATTTAAAGATTAAGAACTAAAATCCTGTAAATCTGGTTTGGGAAGAAAACTTATTAGACCCTTTCCAAGCTCAGTGTTATTCTTAAAAATAAAAATCATACTGGAGATTGGAGCATAGCTTTGTGTGCACATCAACTTCCTCACTTTTTAAATTAAAGTATTTTCAACCTAGAAGCTCAGGCTGCATATTATTGCCCTGGATACCATGTTGAGAACTTGAGGGTTAAATATTCAGTATGAGAATATGTTTGATTGAGAGATAAACTCAAAAATTCAGAAATGAAAAAGACACAAAATCTGAACTAGCATTTTACTTCTTTCCTGACAGGTCAAAAGATTTGAGGTCAGGGCAAAAATAATGCATATAATTATAATTGAGAATAGAGTGCAGGAAAAGATACTGAAAGAAGGAAGAACAGCAGCTCTAAATTTAGAACATTGTACAATAAAAAGGGCAGAATAGTGCCATGCAATAGATTAATTTAGGAAAAGGTAAAATCTGGAACTGCTTTATAAATATTATCTGCACTAGGCTAGAAAGCAGGAGACCACAAGTTCAACTCCTGCCTTAGCCATGAAAGCCAGTTGGATGATTTCAGGCCAGACACTCTCTCTTAGCCCAAATCCTCCTCACAGGATTGTTGTAGTAGTAGGGAAAATAGGAGGAGGAAGATGTGTTGGTTATGTTTGCCGCCTTATGGAGCTGCAGTGGCTCAAGTGGTAAGAACACAGTACTGCAGTACTGCAGATCAGCAGTTTGGCTGATCGAATC
>JANHJO010002233.1:67699-80349 GCA_032468235.1 Pseudoxyrhopus heterurus | reverse complement strand
TTCCTTCCTTCCTTCCTTCCTTCCTTCCTTCCTTCCTTCCTCCCTCCCTCCCTCCCTCCCTCCCTTCCTTTCTTCCTCTTGTTTTGGGATAGGATTGTATATCCTCTATCCCTATCTTTCTTAGGCCAAATTATTTTATTTTCTTCAGCTTAACCCAGAACTCAGACTTTAAGTTGCTACTTAAGGGACAAATGGTTTCTTTATCATGCAGTTCAGTTCTGCTCACACCTGCTGGCCAGTTATGCCCAGAAGCCAACAATGGAAAAACACATCACAATATTCCTGGCCCTAAAGATGACACTGGTGAGAATTTTCGCTTGCCCTTGAAAACCAAGTTGCCAAAATCATACTTTCCAAACATAAACTAAAACACAGAGGGGCGTGTGTTGCATTGTGGGTGGGGGCACATGGGAGCATGCGCGCAAGCAATTTGGCACATGAACCAAAAAAGGTTCGACATCACTGCCTTATACCATTTCAGAGAATTAGTTGTCCAGTCTCGTCTTTAAAATCTCCAGTGATGAAGCACCCACAACTTCTGAAGACAAGCTGTTCTACTGTTAATTGTCCTCACTCCTTAATACCAGGTTGCTTCTCTCCTTGATTAATTTCCATCCATTGTTTCTTGTCCTTCCCTCTGCTATTTTGGAAAGTAAGTTGACCGTCTCAGTATTGACTCAAATACTGGAATACTGCTATCATGTCACCACCACCACCCCCAGTCCTTCTTTTCTCTAAACTGGACATACCCAATTTCTGCAACCATTCTTCATGTGTTTTTGTCTCTGGCCCTTAATCATCTTAGTTGCTCTTGTTTACACTCTTTCCAAAGTCTCAACATCCTTTTTGTAATGTGGTGACCAAAATTGATGCAGTATACCAGGTGTGGTCTTACTAAGGATTTATAAAGCAGTACTAATACTTCACATGATTTTGATTCTATGCTTCTGTTTATACAATAAAGGACCCAAGGTCCCTCTCAGTGTTTGAGCCAGGTTTTGCCCTATCTGTACTTGTATCTTTGGTTTTTCCTGCCTAGGTGTAAAACCTTGCTTTTCTCCACATTAAATTTCATGTTGTTGGATAGAGCCCATTGTTTTTACATCCTGACAGACTTGAACAATGGGCCCTAGCTAGGCCATTGGCAGAACTCACAGGATTTCTACCTAAGTTGTCTTCCCTCTTTCTACATGAGCAGCTCTTTTAACTGAGAACTAGATTTCGGAGTGTAGTATGGAAAAGCAATGACAAATTTCTTATTGCCAAGGAAGCCACATGGATGATTATGTGCTCATCCAGGAATTAAGCTCAACTCATTTTTTAATAATAACTATTAAAGTTTAAAATTACAAAGATAAAAAACTAATGAGAATATAGATGAGAAATAAAGAACATGCAAGGGGACAAAAGAGTGATGGAAAAGACGGTATATACAGGATGTGTGTGTATGTGTGTGTAAAACAAGAAAAAGTAAGTTTCCCCTTCATCAAGACCAGTATTAACATTTTCATTAGCTTAACACCTTTTCAATCAAAATTCTCTTCATCCGATATCTCATCTTTTATCTATTAGCAAATAACCAACCTCATTTTGCAGTTTTAATCAGCAAAACTCTATTAAGAAATTAATATAGAAATTAATGAATTATACACATATTTATGTATTATACAGTATATATATATATATGCTTTAAATAAGTAATTTTCATAATTATTTTCTATACTTTACGAACTATCTTGTCATTTTCTCCAAAACTCTTTTTCCTGTGTCTTATTCATGTCAATAAACAAATCTTTATATCCTCACCTTTCAACTATAATCAAAAGGTACTAGAAATAACAAATTGAAGATATTAAATCAAATGCTGATCCACAAATTAATTTCTTATCATCTTATTTTCACCTCCTCTCAGTTATAATAGCATAGCTTATCACTTTCTCTAAAAATGTAACAAAACTCGCTTCTTCCCATATCTTATACATAAATAAAGCTTTAAAACCTTATCATTTAGTTCTAGTAAAAAAAAAAACCCATTAAAACTATTAGTGAAGAGGGATATATAACCTTGATCCACTATCCATTAAATCCACTATCCAAATCATTTTTAGGGATTTTTTTCCTTAGTTTTAGGAGTCTTGATTGTTCCTTTATGTAATGTCCCAAGAGTTGATTTCCCCCCCCTCTTTTCCTCTTCTCAAAAATCCATTCATAGGTATAACACATCTCTTTGTGAATCCAAAATAAAAGGCATCAACAGGCACATAGAGAAAAACAACATCTACATATTGTTCAAAAGAGGCAATCAGAAAGCCAAAAATGGAAACAAAAAGACTAAAAACACCTCACAGGCCAGATCTAAGCACCTTGAGTTTGATACCCCTGGTCTAAGGAGTAAATTTTCAATACATTTTTGCAAAATATCCTTAAATTCCTTTGGAATTAAAAAAAATTATTCTCCATTCTTTATTAGTGGGAATTCTTTTATTACATTCTTTAATCTTTCTGGTTGCCTTTAGTAACCAGCCTTCAAGGTTCCCTTTTATCATCTTTTTCTTTCATCCAGAACATTTCCGAGGAACAGATTTGTTAAACTCAGATCCTCATATATATTTTTAATGGGATTTTAAATAAACAAGAAATATTCTTATAACTTTTTCAAAGTCCTCTTTCCAGTCTGGCTCCTTAGTACATTTAAAATCTTTCCAAAATCAACATTCTAATCACAATTTTGCTGCTTATTTACAAATTAAAAAAGTTTTTGTTTAAGTTTTAAACTTACAAAAAGCTTCTTTCACTGCAATACACCCAGTGTAATAAAGCTTGACTTTCTGAAGGTGGGCAAACCCAGTGCCCTTATGAAAGATTCCAATCATTGTTTGGGCAGTGCTGTTTTTCCCAACTCCTGGAGTTCTAAAAACCCATTGGAAACAGCTATTTTACAATCCTGACATGGGGAACATACGATTACTCTGGAGTAGCAGATCATCTTCTGGAGAGTAATTCAGGTAGCTGCTTCCTTCACTACTCCATGTTCTATCACAATCATTAGCTACAGTAAAGTGAAGCTGTCTTAGTTTGCCATTCCTCCCTGGAAGTCAAATTCAAGTCATTAAAAAAAACACCTGACTTCATTATTATATACTCCCCAAAAAGGGGAAAAAATAATGAAGCAGGACTGAGTTTTAAAAGGTAGAGAAAAGTATGAAGCCAGAAGACAAATTGCTGAAATAGCCTCACAATATCTTTTTAAGTAAAGGAGTTACATCCAAGAGTCTACAAATAGAAAGCAATACATTCAAACGCACAATATTTTTTCATGAAAACTAAATGCAGTTTACATTTGACAGAGGAGAATATGAAAAAAAATTAGTCAATGAGCAAAAGTATTTAAAAAACTGCTTATAAACTATACCGTACAGGATTTTAAGTATTACTACATGTCCTCATATTGACACAGTCCTATTCAACATTGTAATCGGGCGGCATATAAATCTATTTAAATAAATAAATAAATAAAATAAATCTATTTAAATAAATATAATAACATTCAGCTTTTCAACTGTGTATTGATCAGTACAATTGACATTGCTTTATGTACCACATCAAGCAGAAGTCAATACATTATAACTAAAAGAAATGCTTGAGATGTTCTTAAGGTTCATAATTATGTATTTGAAATAGAAATTTCTGCAATTCACAATACACAAAATGGATTACAAATTGCATGTCATTACTCAAATACTCTTTCTACATTAAAACTATAAAACAGAATTTTGTTTAAGTCCAATTTTAAAGATTAAGAACTAAGCAATCATTGTAAAAATGATTACTTGGAATTTTAAGCTCATCCAGAAACTAACTTTCTTTACTTTCCTACATTGACAGAAAATTCAATACTACTTTCCCTACATTTTCTTTCAGTTCAAAATTAAATCTATGCCTTGTTTACTCTGAAAATGCTTGAAAGCTGCATTAACTTAAAACGTTTCAAAAAACGCTGGCAAATATTCCACCCCCCCACCCCCCAAAAAAACTCATCTCCTCACCAAACCATAGATATATTCTTTTCCTGCCTTTCAGGTCTAATAAAGAATCTAGAGAGAACTAGATAAAATAAGAGAACACACTCACCTAATCAAGTGCCTAATGGAATTTGGAGAAAGAAAGTGTGATTCAAAATTTGTGCTAACATTGGGAAGCGTACTTTCCAAAGCTGCTGAATATGCCTGCAGAAAACAGCCAAGTTGTTCTCTTAAATAAAATTTATTTTAATTCAATATGCCTCTAAGTAGAGAATAAATTGTATCAGTGGACCACTTTTGTTTTTATTATTTTATTTTTTGCCAAAAGGATAGGTGAAATATTTTACTACAGGTACATCTATGCGCACATTTAATTTCATTGTTATTCTAAACCAGGGGTGTCAAACTCGATTTGATTGAGGGCCGCATCAGGGTTGGGTTTGACCTCAGGGTGTGTGTGTGGAGTGGGCGTGGGCAGGATGGGCATGGTCAGCTCAATGTCACTCATGTCAGGGGTGCCTCCCAGAGAAAATGGGCTCCCAAGCTCCGTTTTCAGCTGCGCCGGCCTCCTGCAACCCTCAGCCAGCGAAAATGGAGCTCAGGAGGGCCGTGTGTGTTCGCTGTCAGGGCACCGCGGGCCAATCCTTCGCTATTTCCAGGGCAGCTCTGTGGGCCAGATCTAAGCATCCCATGGGCCGGAACCAGCCCCCAGGCCTTGAGTTTGGAACCACGGTTCTAAACTGTGTTCTTTCTACAATATTTGTTATGAAGTCAAATATTTTTCCTCTATAAGAAATTCAAATTTGGAGATTGCTATCAGAAAATACTCATGCAATATCATGCCTTAAATTAACAATTAAATCCTATGTATGTCTACGGTAATCACAACAGTTTTCTGAATACAGTGGACAACTTATTTTGTTCATACGACTGTTGAAGTTAGATGGGGTGCTTGCTCATTTCCTGAAAGATTTGACTTTTTCAATCTCAATTTAGAAATATCATGTATTCCTGCCATGTATTCATGATGGTTGGGATATCATTTGTGACCTTCCCAGGGAGCTTCTGACAAGCAAAGACAATAGGGGAAGCTGGATTTGCTTAACAACTGCATGATTGACTTAACAGAGTAATGGTCCACTTAACGACCATGGCAAAAAAAGTTCACTTAATCAGCTTGGTTAGCAATGGAAATTCTAGTCTCAATTGTGGTCATAAATTGAGGATTATCTCTATATCAGAATATGCATCTTGGGGAAAGTAACAAAACTTTTTTGTTTTCCCTTTCTATTTTCAAGTGATAATCTATTCCTATAAAAAGTATATAAGAAAAATGTACTGAAAATATGGATTCTTATCAGAAATGCATTGAATTCTGTAGCTACTTTATGCCAATCCTTAGGAGAATTGTTCTTTTGACTCCTGATCCAACAAATGAAATATTAATAAAAGTCTGTTTGCAAACATAAACCTTAGATGTTAGTTCATTTTATATAGCTGTGAACCCAAGTCTTTTTTTATAGGATTTCATCTACTGAAGTGCTTTGTTTCATTAGGAATCAATAAGAAATTCCATATATTCACGATTTTAAAGTATTAGCATATAAATGAAGAATACATAAGTGATATAATATTGTTTATAAAACAAGCAAAGGTTTGGAAGAGAAATTTAGCCATTGCTTTTCAACAGTGCATCTTGGAAACAGGAGGATTATAGGTTACACTCTTCCCTTATATCAGGGGTGTCAAACTCATGGCCCGCGGGCCGGATGCATCATGTGCTGGCCACGCCCTCCAGTTTAGCGAAGGGGGGGAAAGTTCCGATACATCACGTGACAATGACATGACGTAAGTTTGACACCCCTGCCTTTTGACAGAGCCTTTTGAACAACTTCAAAGAAATAAAACAAACAATGAACAATAAAAGTGATTCTCTATTGTGAAATATTTTCAAGAAAATAAATAATGGAAAAGTTATGCTCAGCTTTGTGCAAAATCTCCCCTGGTCTGAAAGTTAGTTAGCCTTCCAGAGGCCCGACAGTGTCTGTAAGTAGTCTCCCTTTTCTAAGCCTTACCTATCAATATTAATTATTTGGCCATGAGGAAAACACCAAATCTTTCCCTCGTAAATCAAACAGATCTGTACCTCTCCATCCACAAGGAAAGAAAATGTTCAGAAGATTGAAGTTATGTAACCTAGAGTATTCAGGAGAAATAAAAGTCTTTTCAACAAGCCAAAGTAAACTCAAAACATGTAAGTTTCCATTCACCAATGTTACTTCCAGTAGTGGGTTTCCATTTTTTCCCTACTGGTTCTATGCGCGCACTTTGCACACGCATGCAGGGCTCAAATAAAGACCTCTGTCAATGCTGGAAAGCTGCCTGAACTGTTTTTTGCCTCAGCTGAGGTGCAGCAATCACGCAAATCAGCTGAGCTTTGCACGAGCGTGCAGGGCTCAAATACAGACCTCTGTCAACACTGGTGAGCTGCCTGAACTGTTTTTTAGGTCAGCTGAGGCACAGCAATCAGCCGAGTTAAAAAAAAAACAAGGAAATATAGGAGAGGTAATGGCGGGGGTGGAGCCAATCAGAGGTGGTATTTGCCAGTTCTCTGGACTGGTCAAAATTTTCACTACCGGTACGCCAGTCCAAACCAGCTAAATACCACCTCTGGTTACATCCCTTAGGCAAAAATAATTTTTCACAACGAAAGTTTCTGCATCTGGCTGCCATCAGCTGCTAATGACTTCCAACAATATAGCAAACAACTGATCAGTGAAGTGAATCTCAAATGGCACCGAATTAAACTATTGATAGAAACCTGCTAAGTTATTATTGCTGTTTTTGATTATGCCATTCTCTTTTGAAATGGAAAGATCACTTCCTAAATGTTCTTTATTAAACTATTTTGTGTCCTGAAATTACCATTCATGTTTACAGATGGTCAAAGGTTATGTATTTTTGGCAAAAATAATTTTTTAAATTCTTTTACTTGCTAGCTTGCTTGCTTTCCTTTAAAAATAATTCCATCTGATCCATGACAGGGTAGGGCAAGTTGATTAAAAAATGCAGCTCTGGCCTATTTAGAAAGAACAAAATAAGATTAAAACTTTTCAATTGCCCTGAGCCTTCCTATGAAAAACATCCTTTTCATGTGATTTCATTGTTTTGTATTGATCCCAGCCTGGGGACTAATAGATTTTTGATTAAAACAGAAGGAGGAAGAAGAAGAGAAGGAGGAACTCTTCAGTATAGAATTCTTGTCACTGGGTATTCCCCCCCCCCCCACACACACACTTTTCTTCAAAAATATATAGAAAAAAGTTATTTGGGAGGAGCATTTGGTTCAGGAATTCCCAAAGCCATCTCCACATGGGCATATGCAGTGATGTAAAAATATATCTTTGTAATGATCCCACAGGACTGAGGAGGTCAGAGAATCCAACCTGGCCAAGGCACGGATCCAGAGAAATTTCAGAAATGGAATGAAGGAAAGACAGAATGAAGCACATGCCCATTTGATAAAATAAAAAATCCATGGACTGTGTAATTGTGGATTTAACAACCACTTGTTAAGTGATTGCCCAAACTTGCAATGGTATTTTAAATATATATAAACATCAGTGTATGAAGAATTATAACAGGAAAGGGAAATAAAATAAAAAAGAAGGAACCTGTAGTGTAGTCTAGAGTCTTTCATTGCATGATAAGCACCTAGAGAATTACTGAGTGAGGTGATTTAGTTTGTATAGAGGTCTGGCACGTTCCTGTGTGAGATATAGAGAAGTGTAAGTGTTTCATAGAGCAGTGGCCAGGGACACAGTGATGGCCATGGGGAAGGTTCAGACAAACAGATATATATCTTAAGCTTTGCACTTCTCCAAGCATGGGTAAAGGCTCCCAGACATGTCTTTTTCCTTTTATTCTCAATGTATCAGCCATGAGAGCAACAATATTTGATTGGGGAATTCAAGTTTGTTTTGTGTGCATTTAAAATGAATCTATTCTTTGAGGAGTTCTATGGGGATTGAAATATTTATCCTTCAGATTTTGTACTGCTTTAGATTTTATTATAGGGTTTTTCATTGAAAACCTATGTACCAAATGAAGATATTTGAAAAATGTGGATGTGAGAGTAAAAGGAATTATTGCAATTATATATATATTAAATAAATTGGAGAATGGTATCAAAGTTAAATGAATGAAAAACTGAAACTGGACAGTTTTTCATTCCTTCTTTTTTATTTTATTTCCCTTTCCTGTTATAATTCTTCATACACTGATGTTTATATACATGTAGTCTTCAACTTAAAACTATTTAAAAAGTAATTACCATTACTACATGATGTCCAGACCTTAACTTTTATAATAAACCTTTAATTAAAAAAGCCATCTGGTAAATTAGAAAGTCTACTTAATCTGAATAGTTTTGCATACATATATTTTATTTACATAAAACAACAAATGGTATTTTATACAAATGGTATAGAAACGATGGTATAGATAATTGTTTTTCCACATCAAAACTCTGTTAAACCAATATCTATTAAAACAAGGAGTTACCCTACATGTAGAATAAAGGATACAAAACAATTCTGTTACTACTCAAGTGAATCCATGAAATCTTTCAAATTTGGTAGACTTGGTGCACATGCAGATTTTCCCCCTATTCTTCCTAACAGTTGTGCATTCAGCTGGAGGAGTTAAAAGAAAATATAGCTATTTGTTTCATATGAGTTCAGCACCAGGGGTCCCCAATCCCTGGGCCCAGTAGCAGGAGGTGGCCTGTTTGGAACTGGGCCACACAAGTGGCAGGCAAGCATGTGCAAGTGCATGAAGCTCTCCTGCCACTGCTCGCACAAAGGAGCTACGCACGCTCGCAGGGCACCCACCTGCCACTCGCAGGGAACTATTCTCTCTCCCTCCCACTAGGCCACCAAGCTAGACAGTTGGGGACTGCTACTCTACATGATCCAAAACCCTAATAAAAAACAATAAATAAAAAAACAGAATAAATAAATAAGATAAATAAAAACAAGGTTGTAGAAGAACATCTATTTAATGTGATGGTATGTGAGAAACACCTTGAGAAATGGGGAGAACAGATGCTGCCTTGATTAGAGAGCGCCTAACCCACAGCTGCAGAATGGGTAGAGAAAGAAGCTCAGAAGGAAACCCTCCCTAACGTTTCCGGCTGTAAAAGAGGCAGCAGGAGATTTGTGCTTTCTGATTTGTACACTTCCATTGAAACAAATGCAACTTTCTCAAAGCCTAGAAATCAGTGAAATGATGGAAAGAGCCAGTTTTCCAGCCAGTTTAACTTTTCCATATCATCAATCGAATGGCTGAACTGGAGTCTTGGATTCTTGGCCTATGTGGCAGCTCTTTTCACCACAACCGCCATACATTTATCATATATCTAAAAATAATGAACAGGATATAAGGTATAGAATGTTCCTGGAAGAGATTCTAGTCAAAGCTTGATGCAACAGACCAAAAAAAAAAAAAAAAATCAGATAAATGTAATGCAACTATTCTAGGCTGCTATGCAAATTAAGTAATAGGAATTGATTACATTGACTTTCTCTAAATAGAGAAGAGAGTCTGGATATTTATTGTGGAGAAATGGGAACAAGACTATTTAATGTTTCGAAAACCAATCGGTACATCTGCAATTGAGGAAAAAGAAGCTGTTAACAGAGGGGAACTTTCATTATTTCAGATTATTAGGGACACTGGATTGGAGACAGGTATCCAGGATTCCATTGTCTAATTTCAAAACTTCTAACATAAGAGGATTTGTGCACATTGGCCTCTCTCTCCAATCTGCTCTGGTACTCTTAACAGATTTTTTTCTGAAACGTTTGACGTGTAAAAGCCAGAGAAAAAGTTGTCTTTTACTGTCTGCTGCTGCTGTATTAGTGCAAGAACATCACTGAAAACAGCATAAGTCGACATCTATTCACAGTGTGAACAAAACACTGTAGACAGATGGTTTCTCCCTAACTGAAAGAAATAAAATTAGATATAGCCCCAAAATACCATTTGGATCAAAGATCTTATCTTTTCAAAATTCGGATAAACAAGTCAGCATTCAGATCAGGCACCTGAAAAATGTATCTTATGTTTAATGTATTTATTAACTGGCTACAACTTAAGATAATGTTATAGTATCATCTCATGAACATACATTATTGGAAATAATAGGATTCTGGTCTACTAATCATGCAGTATCACAATACAGTGCATTTACTTGAGAAATTTGGCTAGTTATATATTTATTTTATCTAAACATCTGGTATTTAAATAAAAAGAAACTAATTATATATTCCTTGCAAGAAGATTTACAGTTCTAACATCTTATGTTCTATCCAAATGACCATTTTTTATAAAATTTCTGATTATAGAACGAGCATCTTTTACTAGGTTTCAATGAATACCTTCTAGAAATATTCTTTATTTATTTACTAAAAACTTATAATCTAATCCTTTACTATTTTAGTTCATAACAGTCATTCTTTCCCTCATTATCTATTTACTCTTCCTTGATGAAAGAAATTAGAGAAAAAAAATTGTTTTATTAAATTGATAGTAATTGGTTAGTTTGTCAAATATAGCCTTTGTTTTAAAGAATTTCAACATCTTGAAATTGTCAAACATGTATCTTCCAAAGCTCTCAAAACTACTGAATTTTGCTTATATTAAGGCAAATACAACCAAAATTACTTAAATAAAATATTATCAAATTGAGTTATTCTCAGCAAGTTATTGGCATCTATTAAACAGAATCTGTTGACATTATAAAAATTTACATTACAGCTAATTGGTAATTAACGTAGAAAAGAGTCAATGCACTTTGAGAATTTAAGGTAATAAAGATCTAATAAGTTTGTGTCACAATTTGTGGAAGATTGACAATAGAGTAAGCTGTGGGCCATTGTTTCAATTGCTCTTCATCTGGAGTGACAAACATGTTCATTATATGAGATTTTCTGGAATCTCCCTTCATAATTTCTAAGCATGCAGGTATTAGAACTCTTTGAAATGTTGGCATAGCAATTTGATTGAGATTATCAATCTTATGTCTGGTGACTTGATCACCTAAATAGACATCAGCAGAGATTAAGCTGCTTTTAACTTGTTGCTTTGTACCAAAACACACTTGTTCTTCCTGGATACCCCAATATGGTCAAACTATCATAGTAATGCAACTTCTCAAGCCCCTTTTTTCTATTTTGTAATTAAAGAGTAATTACAGAAGAAATTATAGTAATTACAGAAGAAAGTATATAATTTCAAAGATATTGATTTATAGATTCATTCAGCTGAAATTTGAAGGGCTCTCCATCTTAACCAGCTCCTCCACGAAATAAAGATGCTTCAAGCTCCCCAGCGTATGCAGCAGAATAGCCCACCAACCACATACAGAATGGTACTTCAAATTAAGCAGTTACAGTGAGAGTAAAGGACAGCATTTTGCACCACTTATTTTTTTCTTTGGCAAAAGCAGAAATGAAATCTTTCATGCTAGTTGGCATCCTGCAACTACTGGCCAGGTGATCCTGTGGAAGGAATTGTAACATTTTTCCTTGGAATTGCTCTTCCAGTGACTGTTGGAAAGCAAATGGCACAAATCAATGAAAAGAAAGTATCCACACAGCACTATGGGAGGAAGTAAGAAAAGGGATTAGCCACAATTCAAAGTATGCAGCTTCTGACAGTCTTGGTATCTTCTGAAAGTTTTGTAACTATGCAGCTTTGGTAAACATCACAGGCAATGCCCAACCTAGAATTTTTTTGGATGCTCTTGGCAAGGCCGAGACAGCTTCCCCTAGAATACTGGGCCAAAGTTACTTGAGACCTTTAATATTATTTCAATGAGTTGAATCATGTGGCCTCTTCATCAAATCACTTCACAAGCAAATCTGTCACATCACATGAGGCAAAATGTACTCTAGGGTTATGAATTCATAACTGCCTATAATAATTCCTAAAAATTAATCAGTATTTGATTTTTCATAGTATTAAAGAACTACAGAAATGTTGACATGAACATTTTAGTAAGGACATGTGCCGAGTGATAAGGATGAAGGGGCATATTTGAAAAAAGCTCTGCAGACAAAGTAATCTGAATAATGTAAGAGAAATGTTATGCAGAGCCAAGCCTATTGATGTAAATAAATAGTTCCTGGGCAACTAATCTGAAGACAGCTTGCATGGACATAGTGTAATCATAATTGTGCCTGAAGGGAGATGCTTCAAGATTCTAGAAGATACAGAAGCATGGGAAACAGAGGAGCGGCCAACTACCAGTTTCCTAGCTCTAGAATTTAGAAATAGTACTGCAATTTCTTGCAGGCTTTCAGCTAAGCTTTGATCGGCTTTGTAGATAACCTATACCAGAAATGAGATGTAAGCATAGCTTGCTGTATTCTGTAACTGTCCATAGGTTTCAGTACCATTAATCATGTTACCCTCCAGGACTGTTTATTAGAATTAAGCCTTGGGAACAAAACTTTTGCCGTATCCTTCATGTCAGCAAAATGTAGATAATATAGCAATAGCAATAGCAATAGCACTGTATTTATATACCGCCTATCAGGGCTTGCAACCCTCTCTAAGCGGTTT
>JANHJO010002233.1:30402-50170 GCA_032468235.1 Pseudoxyrhopus heterurus | reverse complement strand
GCTGTTCCACTGGTTAATTGTCCTCACTATTTAGGAAGATTCTCCTTAATTCCAGATAGCTTCTCTCTTTGATTAGTTTCCATCCATAGTTTCTTTTCTTGCCCTCTGGTACTTTGGGAAATAATTTGCCCCCCTCTTCTTTATGGCAACCCCTCAAATACTGGAATACTGCTATCACGTCACCTCTAATTCTTCTTTTCTTTAGACTAGCCAAACCCAAATCCTGCAGCTGTTCTCCATATGTTTTAGTTTCCAGGCCTTTGATCACCTTAGTTGCTCTTCTCTGAACTTTTTCCAAAGTCTCAACATCTTTTTTGTAGTATGGTGACCAAACTTGGTTGTGGTATTCCAGGTGTGGTCTTACTAGGTTTTTATAAAGTGGTACTTTATATATATAGTATTTTATAAAGTGGTATTTCATGTGATCTTGATTCTATGCCTCTGTTTATACAACCCAGGATTGTATTAGCTTTTTTGGCTGCTGCTGCACTCTGCTGGCTCATATTCAAGCGATCATTCTCTAGGACTCCAAGGTCCCTGTCATAGTTACTGTTTTTGAGTCAGGTCTCACCTAATCTGTACTTATACCTTTGATTTTTTCTGCCTAAATGTAAAATTTTGCTTTTCTCCACACTGAAATTCATTTTGTTGGATAGGGCCCATTGTTCAAGTTTGTCAAGATCTTTTTGGCTCCTAAGCTTGTCTTCTGGGGTGTTGACTATTTCTGCCAGTTTAGTGTCATCTGCAAATTTGATGAGTTCTCCTTCTATTCCCTCATCTAAGTCATGCCAGCTCCTTCAGAACCTTGGGATGTAATCTGTCATATTTGTCGAGGTCAGATAGGTGTTCTCTTACCATTTTCTTGCTTATTTTAATTTTAATTTATAGTTTTTCTTTTACAGTAGTTTTTTTGGTACGTTGGGCTGTAATTTCTTTTTGCATGAAGACTGATTTAAAGAATGAGTTAAGCAGCTCTGCTTTCTCTCTGTTGCCTGTTACTTCTTTGCCATCTTCTCTTTTTAGTGGACCTTGTTTCCTTGATTTTTTTTGTTATTAATACTGACATAGAGCTCATCCAGATTGTTATGTTTCAATAGCTATTAACTTAAATGATGCATCCTCATTTCAGCCTCCCTATTTGATTGTCAACTTTTAATATTTACCTATACTATCTTTTCATGTATAGTGGTGTCATACTGAAATTAATTGGGAAAGTCTTGTTTGCTTGTTTGTTTATTATTCATCAATTTTCTTAGCTATATGATTCCAGAATGACTCGGGGCAGCTAATTAGCAAACCTAGTGGCCCTTCTTTGAGGGTATCAGTGTGATGAAAGAACACCCGCTGATGTTTACAACATTCATACAAAGACACAGCTATATGAATAATGTTCTTCTGCATTGTATATGGGATAGAGAGGAAAAAAGAGATAAAATGCAGAGAGAAAGAGAAATTCCTAACAATCACAGGAATTGGAAAATGGAACCTACTACATGGAGACATAGCAGAATCTCTCTCAGTTGGGTTCAGGAAAAGGCTGGACAACCACCTCTAATGGCTGCTTTAAGTTGGATTCTTGCAAAGATAATAATCTAATTGTCCCTTCCCACTTCTTAATTCTATGATATTAGGTATACGACAGAATCCCCTGATAGCAGAATCTTTCTATTACTTTCTATCTCTATTACTCCTACATTTTTGCTATCTTTTGTTCTGTTTCCTACAACTCTTATTAGGAAAATATATAGCATTTCAGGTAGTATGCAGCAGATACAGTTTGCAAAATAGCATAGAGGTGCACAGTTTGACATGTAGAAAAGAAGGATATGCTATAAAAGATTAAATAACTGGGGGTTACTGATGCCATGCTAAACAAAGAGAATATTCTTAGAAGTTATAACAATATAGTTGTATACAGTTAGAAATGTCATCTATTTTATTAGAGCTTTCCCCCCTCTATATGTACTTTAAAAGTCCAAGAAATGAAAATACAATATAAAAAATATAAAAGATGGTTGAATTATCCAAAATGGCAGAGTATTCATTGTGGTGTTAAGATTAAATATAAGCCACCTCACGTAGATAAGCATCCAAAATATTATGTATGTTCTTTTTTTAAACCATCTGAACCTAAACCAAGAAGAAATTGGAAAACTGAAACCAACTGAACCAGACAATATAAGACTAGATGTAATAATCCATTCCAGCCTCTTCGGGATACAAAAATAATATATCTGTTAGATTAAAGGAATAAAGCGCTCTAGAGTGTTTTCAGGCACTTGAGGAAAAAGACAAAAGTTCCCTTTTTTCATTTAGAATTGTGGAAAGGATCACTTCATAACTAATTACCAGTCAGGTTTTGTATCTGAAATCTTAGAGTGCTGAAGAGCTCACACAGACCTTAGCAACAGTGCCTCCAGGGCAACAAACTGCTTTCCTAGGTAGATTACACGGACCAAAGAAACTGTTTTGTTTTGCCCTCTAGCTTCCTATGTACAATTTGTGTCATGGTGAAATGCAGACAAAATCTTCTTGCACTTCCTGACTTTGAAAAGTTAATATGAAACTGGAAATAGAAGAAAAGAATAAACTTCTCATTTGTCAAAGAGGAATGTGCAAATGTTTTAAACCATTTTAAAACCAAAGAAGCAGAGCCAAAAGCCTTTTTCTACACTCGGCTACTTCATTAATTTTTAAAACAGCACTGAATTTTATTATGCTATGGATGTTTAGAGTGAATTTAAATGGGACATTCACATGTACCTATTAACTACTTTTAACTAAACAAGTGAAAAAATACCATACTCTATCAATACAATTTCTCCAACACTTCTACACCTGCAGAATAATTTGTATCTCTGAAACTGTTTAAACACGAAAATTCCAAACACAAGCTGATTTGTCCAAAGATATTTCATTTCCCATCCTAAATCTATGCAAATAAAATAAAATAAAATAATCTTTTAATTCTCAATTTCTTCCCATCTCTCACAGTGCTTCTCAAATATTAAATGTCCAAACATTTTTCAGTTTCTTCTATTGTACATAGCTGAACAATTAGATTTAAAAATTTCTTCAATATAAACCTAATAAAGGAAACTAAATACAATTAAGTATTACTTGTAATGTTTTAAAATTAGGTCTGTGCCATATGTTCCATCTGTGATTATGAATGCAACAAATATTTTGTATTAGCTCAGCAAAACTGAAAATTAAGTTAGTTATGTTTACTTTTTCAGTAAACTGACATATAGTTCTTTCAAATGAAATTGATACTCAAGACACACAATGCAATAGTATAAATATCAAAATTAAAACTGTCCTACTCTTGATTTATTAGACAAAATTTACTAAAAAAAAAGTGAAGCTATTCAAGTAAGTACCTTTAAGAAATGTATGCTTGTCTCTTTCCTAATTATTAACATTCAAAGTTACAATGGCTTTGGAAAGGATGTGTTACAGCCCATAAAGCACCTAGCCATAGTAAACATCATGACACTCCTCCACTCCATGGTCATGAGATAACTATCTCTGTGTTTGATAATCTGCTTTACTTAGGACCAGTTGCCAAGCATTCATGATCATGCAATCACCATTTGCAATATTCTCTGCTGGCTTCCCCACTGAATCAATGGGGAGATGCAAGGAAGAGTGCAAGCTGCTGAGAGGATTCCCTCTCATCTCTGGGCGCTGGCTGAAAAAGCTACCTGCTAAGGGGAGCTGAACTTCTTTGACAGGGTAGAGAAACAGCACTCAAATCGTCAGATGTTCCTGCACCCTGATAAAGACATTCCCTTCTACATGCAGAGGGGAGCTGAAATTTTTCAGTAGATTGGAGAAATGGAGCATTTAAAACTAAGGCTAACATTAAGACGTTTAACATACTTCACCTCCATCTGTTTAATATGCCATAGTTGGATTTTCCAGATCTTTTTCCTTTAGAGTAAAATGCCAATTAATCTATTTTTTCCAGCTGAAGTAGCCCCTCCATGTATACACTTTGGTGACTTATCAGCCAAATTTAACCCATTAGTTAAACAATATGCCCTATGAAGAGCTTGATAAACATATTGTTTCTGTTGTTTTCAGACAGATATCAAACTAAACACTTTATGAATTGTTCCTATTGATAGGCAAACAAAAAACAAAAAACAGCACAAGATCTACCTGGAAAGTCACTAAATAAGAGCCTGAGAAATGTGAGAGGGCAAAAAAGGTAAACCAAAGTCCCATGTGTCCAATTAAATTAAAAGAACAGAAAAATAAGGAAGAGTAAGATAATTATGTTAGTAATTATTAGCTGCCCAAAATAACTGGGAGGGAAACCTGACCTGAAATAAAATATGTGAAGTAGAATACCTGATCTCAACTAAGAAATATGATTTTCCACATCAAGATAATGGTGCTTTGCACTAAAAGTGAAATCAATTTTAACTGATACTTTGGATACCAATTGTCAAAGGAACAACAGTAGTATTAGGAAAAACTTCTAACCGAAACTCTGGAGCACTGCTTCTTAAAGTAGACATGTTGAATGATGTCTAAAGCTACTCCCAACAGTGTATTTCTGCTGCTATTCATGTAAAGGTAACAAGAAAGGAACTATTTGAAGTCTGTAAGCTGTGGACACATTTTGAATACTTTAGAGTGTGCTATGTGGATCAAAATCTAAAACTATTTGAAAATGTCTTTCTTCTTGAATCATTTTTAAGATTTACCACAATCTTTCCATATAGAGAGAGCACAGCAAACAAGTGTTAATTTAATATAGAAATAAACACTTTCCGTTTCCTTCTTACAACTGCAATGATGGGAATGGGATTGCAGAAGTCAGGAAAAACGCTAGACATAATTAAGTATTAAATCTTAGCATAATTGTTTGTTCCCTGGTGAAAAAAAGAAGAAAGAATTTCTAGAAAATACTAATAATAAATGCACACTGGTTTACTCTTTATAAGAATAAAAGCCAAATAAAATTTTGAGGAGAATCGGTAAGTGTCTTTACCAAGAATGTGAGGAAGGAAGTGGACCACTGTAATATATTCCAACATTATTTGTCAGATGGCAAATCTGCATCATCATCACCAGTTCATGCTTGAAAAAGATAGCAATAGCACTTGGACTTATATATCTCTCCATAGTGCTTTATAGCATTCACTGGGCAGTTTACGATGTCATCATATTGCCCTCAACCATCTGGGTCATTTTACCAACCTTGGAAGGATGGATGGCTGAATCAATGCTGAACTGGTCAGGATTGAACTCCTGGCTGGGGGCAGAATTAGCCTGCAATACTGCGTTTAACCATTGTGCCACCAGGGTTCTTACAAACAGAAAGTTCTTATGCATGGAAACAGCTTACACCCGGTTCTTTTTCTTTTTGAAAAAGAAAATAAGAGGTCATTCGAAAGAAGCAGTGACTTTCCGTCTTTTGCCTGCACAAAACTAGAAATTTTGTTAAATAGCAGTAAGGAACTGTGAATGCCGATATGTATTTGACATCTTTTACAGCAACTACCTGAAAAAAACACAATCTTTTAAGTAAAGGAGAAAAATCAGCAAGACATATAATAAATACAATAATGAGTCAGAAAAATTAAAAATGGGAAGATGGTGGATGTATTGCACTATAAGAAAACAAGAAAACAGGAGGCTCATTTTCTGGCTCATTTCTGGGAGTTCAACAACCCCGAGATAGAGTATATTCTTTGCATGCAAGAAGGCTGCCTCTCAACTCATCCATACGATATTTTTCCAAACAGATTTCCAGTTCAGTTCAGTTAACAAAGCCACGTGACAACTTTAAGGAGATGTTTCAGATCATTAATAATTGGCCTGAACTGCAATTCTGAACTTTTAAACTAATGTTTATTATTAAATTATATTTCATATTTAACATTCCATTTCTACAGAGCTGCACCCAATTCATCCGTGTTTTCTTAGAAGCCAATCGGGTCCCTGACACTTAGTTGTAAGAAAACTAATGGTGCTGCAGTGATCCTGGCAATTATTTATGGTATGCTATAAAAACCACAGCTTTCAAGGCTCTTATAACATTTTTACCAATAATATCTATGGCATCCTTGCTTTGGCAAGATCAGAAAAGACTCATATCTACCAACAGCATGCAGCTGAGCAATAACACTTAGCTAACTATTAATACACATAGGTTAAAGCTAGGCGAAGTTTTTTTTAAAAGACTTAGGTAAAACAACTATTTGAAGCTCCTTTACAAATGTGGTGGCCACATGGTTTAATGGTTTAATTCCACATCATGATGAATTCTAGATTATTGTTCTGGCATAAACAGAGGTCTTCCTATTGGTTGCTACTATTAACACATATCAAGCCACGGAGTCATGCAAACTGCCTCATCAAGATGAAGCCTGCTGCCTCCATAGAATAAAATGATAAAATGCTTCAGGACTACGAAGTGCAATCCTTTCACATATGCTAATGTCTGCATCTAATCCTCCATGGCATTTAACATCTACATGGAACTGCTAACCAGAATTTTGGTGTGCAATGTCATTGTCAATTCAAACAGAACCACAGAGTCCTATTGATAAGTTAATTTGGCAGTTCAAATCTCACCAGACTCAAGGTTGACTCAGCTTTCCATTCTTCCGAGGTGGGTAAAATGAGGACCCAAATTGTTGGGGGTAAAATGCTGACTTTGTAAACTGCTTACAGAGGGCTATAAAGCACTGTAAAGCGGTATATAAGTCTAAGTGCTACTGCTAAATGCTATTAATTCACAGTATCCTAGAAACTGAATACACCAACATTCTGGCAGCTATGGGCAAGTGAATTGATTAATATGGAGTCTCTGAGAGCTGTTTGACCCTTTTTCCCAGAATGCAAGACCAAGGACAAGACCCAATCCTTTTTCTAGATATGACTAGAAAATGTTCGTCTCCTGATTGTTAACTATGTTTTGAGATACTCTTTTTTCCAATCCCTCCTCCAAGATCTCTTTTATACCGTGTATATGTCATTGACAAGGGACATGGTGGCTCAGTGGCTAAGGCACTGAGCTTGTCGATCAGAAAGGTTGACGGTTTGGCAGTTCGAATCCCTAGTGCCATGTAATGGAGTGAGCTCCTGTTACTTGTCCCAGCTTCTGCCAACGTAGCAGTTCGAAAGCATGTAAAAATGTAAGTAGAAAAATAGGGATCACCTTTGGTGGGAAGGAAACAGCGTTCCGTGCGCCTTCGGCGTTTAGTCATGCTGGCCACATGACCATGGAGACATCTTCGGACAGTGCTGGCTCTTCGGCTTTGAAACGGAGATGAGCACTGCACCCTAGAGTTGGGAACGACTAGCACATATGTGCGAGGAGAACCTTTACCTTTACCTATGCCACTGACATCTAGCTCTCTTACTCTATGCTGCCTTTTCAAGCCCAGTACTCAACTGTCTCTGCACTGATTTGCTCTTATCACCATTCCATTAAGCATAGGGAAGCAAAAAAAAAGTTTTTGAAATCTAAAATAATTATTTCTGAAAAGAAGGGGGCCGGAAGGAGAGAGAGATATCACTCAGTATTTTATACTGAAAACGTTACTTTAAATGTCATCAGAACCCGGCTTTGCCTTGTATGTACAAAACATATTTTTCTGGGTTTTATGATTAATACTAGTTGCACATGAAAATGTTTCATAGAACAGTGAATCAGCTTTGCAAAGCTTCATCAAAATCAAATAATCCATGTACTTCATCCTTCTGCATATGACAGCACTACAAAATAATAGAATTCTTCTGCGAGTCAGGCTGTTCACAGCATAACAAGCTTAGAAATGTGAGCTATCACTATGCCCAGACAAATTATCACTCCTATTTGAACAGGGATTATTTGTGTGCTACCACTGGGGAAATGACACTGCAGCTTGTTTTCTTTTTGTAAGAGTATTTATTTGTTAGATTTTTATTTCACTTTTCCACCAAGTGCGCAAACATACACGACAGGCTTTTTTTCAACAGCAATTTCGTCAGGTAGGCTGGACTGTGAGAGTGACAGGCCTAAAACCCCCACTGCATTTCAATGGCCAGACTCTCCCTGATCCGAGCCTTAATCTCTACACCATGCAGAACATAAAAGATGCTCACTATATTCAGACAGCAAGCTAATCAAGATATGTATATAGATATGATTCCCAAGTACAGTATCTGCAAAATAACATTCTGCCAAAGTTATCTAAATCTAAATTATTATTTTATTATCCCATTAAATATTAAATATTGAGCATACTCAGAGGCAGAAGGGAAAGGCAGAATTGCACAAAATTCAGTACTGCCACCAAGGACATGAGAAAAATAAGCAAGAAATTTGGGAAGAAGTCACTAACCTTACAAAAAAATCTAGATATTATTTTTATAATAGTAGCTATTGGAATAAATAAAACAGCTTCTTGCTTAGAGAAATTGACATTTTAAATATACAGATTATCAGTCTCTCTACTACCATATAAACCTGTTTGATTCTACAGGACTTTCAATACTGTAAAATGTTTTCTCACACTCTTGAGCATGCATACGCGACAGGACTCAAATGTGGGAACTCCAAGTTTAATAGCTGCACAGACTATCAGAAGATGACCATTAATTACTATGTTGAAGTTATGAACTTGACTGATAATTGTTTGTAAAACTCTCACTGCAATATAACCCTACAGGAGACCAGCTAAATGACAATTAAAGGATTGGTGCACTTTTGCATTACTGGTTGAATCGTCCATTGGGATAAAAAAAAGAAGCAGACAGTTTGAAAGCATGACAGAGAGTGGTTAAAGGGTAGCCATGAAAAATGATTAGTATTGCTGTAGCATATACAATTTGAACCTGGTAATGCATCCTCTGTATAAAATAGCATCTTCACTGAAATTTCTTAAATTATGGTATTCCATTGTATAATAATGTATATTTCTTCTGTTTTTAACAAGCTTGATTCCAGCAATTTTCTACTAATTGAAGTATTCCCTGAATATAATTCAACTTGGCATATTTTGGTCTATAGGAGATGAAAAACAATCTTAGCAATTCTCTCTTCTTTTACTATTCTATATCCCATCTTCTTTTAGTGGATATACCAACTTTCCAGGGTAGGATTATTTTTAAGCAGGAGAGAGGGAGGAAGAGGACTTGCAGAAGGAACAGATCAAAGCTTCTTTTCTCTTTGATCCATGCAAATGCTCTCTGCTGGATCACCCAAGCCACACAGATGGAAGGAGCCTTTCTGTTTTTACAAAACATATCATCAAATTCTTATGAGTTGAATAAAAGTACTATTCTCTTTGTTTTTAGAGGTTTCTATGATAGTTTCATGAGCTCCTTCTTCTAGTGAAAACACTTGTGCAGCTATTTTTCTACAGTGCTTGGAGCTTTCCAGTTCAACTGATTACCTTTTGACTTTGCTGTGACACAGAAAATAGACTTCAAGTGCAGAGACCAGTGTGGAAGGGTGTTTGTGGCATTAAAGACTCGGTTCAAATCAATTCTCGATTATGAAACTCACTGAGTGCCTTTGGGTCAGCTACTTTCTCTCCGCCCAATTACTCAATATGTCTCTTTTAAGAAAAAGAAAAGAAAGGGGAATCCTATGAACAGTATATTGACCTCTTAGAAGAAAGTTGGACATAAATATAACCCTACAAAAACTTATTTATATTTTGTATTTCTAAACCACCCATCTCCCTCAGAGATTGTGACTGGACTGTGCAGGATGCAGATTCCCATAGTCAAAAACTTTTGTCTTCATTTTACTTAATTTTTCTTCAGTCCAGCTAAAGTCAAGGTAGTTGGGAAATAGATGGGATAACTTCATTAAATAAAGAGGGGCATGCCACTATGTTCCAGTCATTTTTATTTTGAGTAGTACATTTTTCCTTTTGCAAAAGTTAAATTGCCTCTTTCTCTATTTCTCCATGTTTCTTTAAAATGGATCGATCAGAGATTTTTTCCCACCTCACTATGAAAACAAAGCAAGGCAATGTTGAGGATTCTCTGAAAACTGGCATTTTTGATTCCTTTTGTTCAAGAGAGAACATTGATCAATTCATGGGGAGCACTGTTAACTGCAAAAATGGCAACAATAAGGATCCTGGCAGCGTACTTCTGAGGTTTGATGGGATAGAAACAATGGCTGTGTTGAGGCAGCCCCTTGCTAAATAAAGCCCCAACTTCCGTCCTACAAGTAACTGCAGCACATGAGAGGTGAGATCCAGGCTGGCCCATGGACTTCCCCATATCAAAAACAAAAACATCTGCAATGGGATATAGTGGTGAATGAATCACCATGAATCAAAGCTCCTTTGTATATGGGTTGGACACTGCAGCCCCCTTTTTGTTGAGAGGTGGATGACTCTGGATGAAACATATGATTTTAGCAACATGGTTTCATTTTGCTTTATAATTTTTCAAAAAGAATATTTTGACTGCAGTGTCAAGATGTAATTTTCCATTTACCTCTATCCATCTTTAAAGGCTTATCTCTTATATGTAAAGGGTGAGCTTGCACATTATATTTGTCAATTCACCAAAAGCCAAAGTATTTTCCTTTTGCTTAACATTATAAGTATTTCAACTTATAAAAAAGCTGGATTATTGGAACCCATTCCAGAGATCTAAACCCTTAAACTATTTTCATTAAGACACAGGAAAGTCACAGCAAAAGGCTACAGCATTGTACAGGTATTGGAATAGCTGTGTAATGGATACTTCCAATAGGAAGCCATATTCCACTGAGACCGGGAGAAGGGTTGTTTCCTTGTCATGTGTCTTACCTTATTTCAAAAAGCTAAGTAAAATCAGATCTCCTTTACAATTGGGGGGGGGGGGGGCTGAACATTGTGAAATCCAAGAGAGAAAAACTAATCTGGGAGTTCAAAAAATATTATGAAAGCAATGAAAAACTACACTTGTTCAGGTGGTCACCAGGGGTGACTTTCACTTAATGAGACTTTAAGTTTTAATATCAATGATGATTCACATGATTAAATGAAAACACAGAAGTGTGATGGAATATCAGGAGAATGTGGAGCTAATAAAAAAAGATACCTCAGACCTGGGAAAGTAGAAAGCATGATAAACGAACTCCAAACAACTCTATTTTGATTGGATTAGGTGCAAATTGAAATAGGGAGTAGCTTTGACAGGCTTTCAAGATTCTGTTACAGCACCCCAACCATACTCAAGTATTTTCCAAGACACTTAGAGGTCCTGTATCTTTTACCTCAAAGGGTTGACAACAGCTTAGCCAAAAATTCTGTTAATTCTAAAACGAATCCCATCTTGGTTTTGCTTTGTATCCTTGATGTGTTTCATGTTCAAATAAGAATACAGGTAGTCCTCAACTTATGAACACAATTGGACCGGAATTTCCGCTATTAAGCAAAGTGATTGTTAAGTGAGTCATGCCCAATTTTACATCATTTTTGCCATGATTGTTAAACAAAACACCGTAGTTAAGTGAATCAAATGGTCATTAAATGCATCCAGCTTCCTCCACTGACTTTGCTTGTCAGAAGCCAGCTAGGAAGGTTGCAAATGGTGACCACATGACCCCAAGATGCTGGATGCCACTTGCCAAGTGCCCACATTTGATCACATGACTGTGGGGATGATACAACAGTCATACGTGTGATGACCGCTTTGTAAGTCACTTTTTGTAGTGCCATTGTAACTTTGAACAGTCACCAAATGAATCATTGTAAGTCAAGAATACTTGTATTCATAAGAACATGTCCAAGCTCAAATTTTTCATGTCATTCTACAGTTGAGATAAAATGTCATTTAACAATGGGATCAATGTTGTAAGAATATATGGTACATAAATCCCAGTGAAATGAGTTGGGATTGCTCAAACTATTGTTCATTTTAACTGGCCAGAAGTCATTACGTTTTTCAGGAGATAATGTCTCTGCTATTCTTTCCAACCCCAAAAGAAAAATTGCTTCTGCAACCACAAGAAAAATAATATCCAGCTTTGCCAGTGTACTGTACCATTATAGAAAAAGCAGTTGAGACTACGGCTAACAGTAAGCACTGTTCAGCATATTAGCATATTCTTCACATGCATAATAGTGAATTCTTTTTCATAAACTGTGCAGACCGCTTTATTGAAAGAAATAGAGTGGCTTATACCCATTTTTAAATATGCTTTGAAAAAGCATCTTTCCTTGGTACCATTTCAGACAGGCAATCTATGCCACTGCAATCTGGAAGGCTCTCTCCCAAATTTATAGTGTCTGGTTGGTTTACACAGATGGCAAAGCAGGCATGAAACAATCTCAGAAATGAAAATCTTTATTTTACCAATTAACCTCATGCAGGTTTACTTTTTGGTCTAGAACTGGAAAGATACAGAAGGATTTGCAAACTAGAAGAAAACTGAAGCTGTTTCTTAGTGTATTCAGGATACAGATAAGCATTCATGAACCAATAAATTATGAATTGATTACTAAAAAATAACATAGTAGTGGAAAGCTTTATTTACTCCTTCCCCATATTTACCTCAACATACTTTTACATGTCTAGATCCTGATAAAAGCTTAAAAAGTTTGAAGTATGTTGAACCTATCCCTGAGGTTATCTTCTTGTTGATCTTCTGTCTATATTTGTTTTCCAGGTTATTTTATTTATTTATGACTAAGTAATCATGGGCTAAAGATAATTGTATGATTGAAAACTTTTATATGAGATTTGATCAATGACTCTTTTGTAACTTTGTAACTTTCAAAAATAACATTTCTGGCGAAAAGATATCCCTATATTGTTTTAAAGCTTCTTTCAATTGTCACATAGTAGATATTTGATTGTATGTTTCAACTTAATACAGTTATTTCAAAGATGGACATCAAAGCATATAATCATTTTCTACAGTATTTCTAAATTAAATTTTGCTCAAAGATTAAGGCTGCAATTTATATTTCATGGACTTTACAAAAAGGGTATTTATGTCTGACTTTATAGACCGCACTTGATACTTTTATCCCTAATACATCCTGAAATTTATCATACATTTAATATATACCCAAACTGAAAAAATATGACCAGGGGAGATTGAATTATAGCTGAATTCAATTGGAAAATAATATGGTAATTTACAGACTTTTAAAAGCAGAACTAGAAAAGTTGACTCCATTTTAATATTTTGACTGGGCCTCCAGATAAGATCTTGTATGATACAGAGAAGTGGAACATCTAACTATTGCAATCCTACACAATCCTTATTGTTGTCAGAACACTCTGTGGTGAACAAGTTAGCTCAACTACTATTCTGTGGTTCATCTGACAAACCATCTCACCTATAGTAGATACATAACATTATGGACTTGACTCTTCTAGGGAATTATAAGTGGTTAAGATCAAACTGTTGTTAACGGATAGTCAATAGAAACAAAACATGTCCCATTTCATTCTCTTCCCAGGCTGGTGAATAACACAGATATCTCATTTTTCCCTAAAGTTTCACTTAGAATATCTTTTGCTGCCCTGCCACAAAATGATATGCTGTGTTACAACATAACCTATAAATGAAGATATATTTGAAAGTGTTCCTGAATTATGATCATACTTAATTTTATACACACACACACACACACACACGTATGTATGTATGTATGTATGTATATAAAATTTGAATCCTTTCACAACTGCCTGGAACAGCATGCTTCTGATCTCTCTACCACCATGCACAGCAGTAGAAAGCTTCATCAAGATGGGGGTTCTGTTAGTAAATAGTTCTGTATATACCGGTAACTGGCAGGATTTCACAGTGATTAATTTTGCAATCCAGCAAAGTTCCTGGAAGTCTTAAAAGAAAATGGAAGACCAAGAAAACTAGTCTCTTATCCGAAAGCATACCATAGGGCGCACACTTCTGTGCATGTGCATGCACACACACAAACACACACACACACACACAGTAAATAAATAAATAAAACCCAGGAGATTTTTAAAGGACAGTCGACCTCCTTCCAACCCTACAGTGACATCCACAACAGATGTAGCCAATATCCTCTCCAGAGAAGAGTCCCTTACAGAGGAAAAAAATAAAATAAAATCCCAGGATACGTTTTGAGCAAAGTACACACTGTACCTATAGGCACATTAATATAACTTACATCTCTGAATTTGTTCCAGTATTTATCTTTGTCATATTGGGAAACGGTGCTCAGCCATTTGTCATTGTCCAAAAAATTGCCATTGTTGTTGTTGCTGCTGCTGCTGCTACTACTACGAAGGGTGATCTCTGGATGCCTGCCCTCTGCTTGCAGAAAACACCAAAGCGCTACGGCTAATATCCTGTACATCTGGCAAAAGAGGAAGAAAGGATGAGTGGAAGGATGCGGAGAAGGGAAGGCGACTATCTCACCCCACACCAACACCACCATCATCCCGGGCTCGTTCAGCCGCTCAAAAAACAAAAAAACAAAACCAAACAAACAAGTGTTAAAAACGCAGCGGGGAGAGCAACCATAGGAGGGACAACGTGGGCTCGTCAGGTATATTGGGCAACGGAGCTGTCTCTCTCACACCAGCCCACACCGTTGCGCAGAGCGCCGAGGGCCACGGAGCGATGGGAACCGAACTGCCAAGCAAGCGGCAGTCGCCGAGAGGCCACCAGCCGTTGGATTCTCGGCAAAGTTTGAGGCGACCAGGGGGGATTCCTCCTCTCGATCCCCCCCCCCCGGGCCAAAGCTGGGAGCTGTCGCCCCTCCCCCCCGGGGGGGGGCCGTGCCCGAAGCGGGCGGGCGGGCGGGCGCGCGCTGCCCCAGCCGCCGGGCGAAGCCACCTGCAAGTTTTCCAGCCGGGATGCTCTAGTTCTACTCACCTTCAGTCGAAATGCTTCGCCGTCCGGGGCTGCGTCGCTCTTTCCGGCCGCCTCGGAGTAACCGAGTCACCCCTTACCCTCCTCCCCTTTTCCTCTCCGGCTCGGCTCGGAGTAAAAAAAAAAAAAAAACCACCGGGAAGCCCGCTCTAAAGCTTCGCCCAGCTGCTTTGTGCGTGCTTGCCGAAGTGTTGGGCTTGGGTTGTGTGTGTGTGTGTGTGTGGTGCGAGCACGAGTGAGTCTCCGACGAGCTCGGCGCGAAGCGTCGAAATCTGGCGCCACTTAGTGACCGAGTTACGGCACTGCCGCTGCTGGAGCAGAAAGCGGACGGGCTGGCTCCTTTCCCGGCTCTTCCTGGGACCGGCTGGCTCTCCCTTCGGAGGCCGTTTTTTGTTTTTTTTTTGGAGCTCCTGGGAGCGTTTGGCCTGGGATGATGTGCCTTTCATCCTCCGGTCGGGTTCAAGGATTGCCGAAGCCTGGCTTGGTTATACTGTTGCTTTATTGAATAGGTGGCAGCTCACTGGATTCATGTGCTGCATTATAAACCATCCTTTGCAAGGCGCAATAGCTGGTCTTGTATATAAAAATAAATGATTGAGCAAAGTGTATAACATTCAGGTCATACTATATTACTGCTTAAATAGAATCTATATATCAATTTTAGGTATCTGTTAGAAGCCCTTATGATGTCATAAAAATGATACAGTGATACAATTATGCATTTGCATCAGGGCATCTAACACAAGTAGATACTATACTTACTATATAAGTCAATAAGTAGTATGTAGTAACTACTTAGATAGTATACTATCTATACTGTATACATCATTTGCTTGATTATGTCATCTGGACTATTTCCCCTCTCCTCCATGGACGCTCATGCTACCAATTATGTTTCAGGATGGATTCACATATTCCGTAATGTGACTAATTTGATTTTGATTTTGTGCCGTGTTTGAACTGTACAAGCTATTATGGCTCGGACTTGCAAATGAAGCAGGCCACAAAGCTTGTTCCATAAAACACAATAAAAATGCTTGGCTTACACAGACTATATGAATTCAGCCAATATAAAGTCCTATCTGGAACACTTCTCTTCTGATTGCAGTAAACCACCAAGTGATTAATTTTGTGACTTTAGTGTTTAACTGAGAGTTAATGGTCAAAACTGGGGATAAAAAACACATTTGGCAAAATTCTTTAATAAAAATGTAGTGAATCACCTTGTTGTATTTACATTTGTTTACATATGTTTATATTACCATCCAGTTCATCGAGTTCAGCAGCTACTTATATGCAGATGTGATTTTTCTATAGCAGATGTCCCCAATTTGATGTTCTTCAGAAATACTGGAATTGAACTTCCATAAGTCACAATTGCCATGACTGACATATTAAAAATGTTACTTGGCTTTAATATTAGCTACTTGGTCATCACAGCTGCTCTTTGTACTGATAAGCGGTATATAAATACAAACAATAAATAAATAAATAAATTTTGTGAATCTTTTAAATGATTTTTAAATTGTTTTATAATTTATGAAAAGGACTTGATAGGTGGGCAAAAATCCAATGTAAATATCCTGCTGACTATATGATGAATCATAATAATAATAATAAGCAACAAGCATGAACAAATTAAAAATGTGTTTAATCTAACTTTGATTACATCCAAAGAGTTAGAAAATGGCTGAAGAGAAATGTGAACAGAGGAAACATCAAAACCATCAATATCTGGGCCATGCCTGTGATATAATACTGACTGTGTGACCAACCATAATGACAGTAATACTTTACACTGTGTCATGATCTGTAAGTATTTAAATAGATTATTTTGACTGTGCAACATTTTGGATTTGATTCGAAAATGTACTTCAAAGACATGAGTGCTTTAAAGAGTGGCAGAAAAGTTCTTTGTTTCTGCTCCTCTGAATGCCCATACTGAAGATGACTGTTTTTAGGGTTGGTGTAGTTATATCCTATGTTGAGAATAACTCAACACAAGCTGTCCTCTGAAATACCCTCCAGTTCTAAATAATATGAGTATAGCATAATCTAAGATGGAGTAACAACTTCCCTACCAAGAACCTTAATTTCAGAGTCAAGATTGTTGCCCACGTGATTCATTATTCGATTATTTGCAGTGCTGAGAGTTTTGTGTACTTTATAGTGTTTTCCATAATAAATGCATGTCAAAAAGATTTAAAAAGTTAATCGAAAGATAGCTTCACATTACAGTATTTTGATCATTAGTCTTATTGTACACACAGAACTATATTGGTCCAGAATTTGTCTCTTTACTTTTAGTATAAATGCCAAAGATCTATTTCATTCAGAGATAAAAAAAATTAAAACTTTTTAAAAAGGTACTCTAGTACATCTTCAATGTAGCGATAACTATAAGGTTATGCTGCTGTTAAATCTGTATTTTCCAAGAAGACTTTTTAGTTGTTTATTCCAGATATTGTAATGTGGATAATGTTTGCAGAAGACAGTTCTTTGTGTATTTTTGTGTTTACCCAATTATGATATAATTCCATATTTCAAATACTACTAATCCCTTCTGATCCTACTCAGCCTGAGATCTAAGTTTAATCTTTGACAGTGATTCACATAGTTCAGCAGGTGCAGAACATCATAGCTATTTATCATTCACATTAGTACTAAAACATTTTTGCCTGTAAAAAAAATGGATTTATTTCCAACAATGGTGTCTAATTCCAGTGCTGAGATTTGAGCAGAGTAAAATCATCTGATGTATAAGGGAGTTTCATTATTAAACCAGTACAGATCCTAAAAATGTTTTGACTTCCACTGTCCCTGTGGGTTCTGTTGAATACATTGTCAGCAGATTGAATGGTGCAGCAAAGATCTCGGTATTAGTGAGAATCTTTTTGAGGGGCAAAAAAAATGGGATTGCTTCAACAAGTGGCAAATTTTAAGACTGCGGTATGGTAATGACTGAAGATGTTTCTTGGTAGATCCAAGGTATTCACTTGCTTGGTTTTAGGTTAACAATATTCAGATTTACAGGTTGAAGCTTCCCTAGGCAGTTCACATTTTTCTGATGACTGTTTATAAGGGGGAAAAAAGTAGAGCAAAATTTACATACATTAAAGACAATGAAAAAATGACCACCAATTTTATGGAGTCAAAAGTTTGTGCTTTCTCATTTAGTTATGTGTATTAACAGTTTATGAAGTATGATTTGATTGTGTTAATCTATTGATGCAAAGTTAAATAACTTACTCAGTTATAATACTACATATGACCGCAAAGTCACAGATTGTCAGTCATGACCACCAAACATCTTTTCCTGTTGAAGGCAATTTTATCCTTTATCCACTTTTATCACCTTTATCCACTAGCTACTTAGTTTTTACAAATGCTCCATTTTTTTCTTCTGACCAGCATTGCTGAAGATGATATCTGAATCTTAAATTTGGTAAGATCAAAAACATTCTCTTTCTCCTTTGTATAACGGTGTAGCCAGGGGTTGAGTCTTGGACTGAAGTCCAATTTTCATAGACCAGAAGTGTCAGAGTATCATCCAGGGCTCAGTGATAAATCTTTCTCTAGAAACTTAAACCCGTATTCAGTAGTAGCAGCAGAGTTAAGGGCTTGGCCTAAATAAGTTGCTTTTATTACCAAACCAATAAAATAATAAAATAACAGCAACAAAAATCGTCTACTACAGAATGAAACAGAATCAAGCTCCTTATTTATAAAACCCCAAAGTTTTAAAGCAGGAATCTTCAAACTCTTCAGCTCATCAGCTTTTTAATGATGTTTCAGAATGACCCCCAAATATTTGTATATACAAATAATTTAAAAGATATAGTACGAATAGTAATTAACTACTTGAATAGGCTCATTTGTCCCTTGCGGGTCAATGTTCACCACTTTGGAAAACCCTGATTTAAATTATGTGATGAAGATAGTGTGAACAAGTCAGGTGTTAACCTGTGAACTGGCCCTGAACAAAGTTGGCATGGCTTTCAATACCATATTTTCTTGCTTGTAAATATGATTGCATATTCCTATCTAATCATTATTACTTTAAAGGGGACTTTTTTTCCAAGTAAATGGGCATAAAACATAAGGCAAAAAGCAAAATTTTGTTTTATCTTTACAATCTTTATGGTGCTATGATTTAACTGAGTTTAAAATGTGAAATTGTATAGGCTCAGGAGTAATATACTACACCACATTGGCATGCAATACTGTGCATGATTTGTATTCTATGAGTGCGTGTGTGTTCAATAAAGTCTCTAGAGTAATGCATACTCTATATGTATCCTTCTGTTATATTTTCTCTGAATCCTACCTTGCTCTAAGTGTATCCTCCCATTACTTGCTGACTAGGGGAAAAATGGAGGAAAGAATGGGGAGGGTGAACAAGGGGAAAGAAAGCTGAAGAATACAGATTAAAGCATCAACTGGGACCATTAAGAACTGATAAACTCAACATCTCTCTTTCGTGATTTAATGACAGATACGAGTAAACAAGGACTTTATTTCCTGGAGAAGAAAATGGACACATTAAAAAAAAAAAGGAAAGGTCTAAAGCCCAAACAAATGTGAAATCCTATTGTGAGAATCAGCATAGATACCATGACCTGTGTAGGCTATAAAAGATGCAAGCCTGGTGCTGGAAAAGCTGCCACAAAGAATTCTTTGAAATTTTCCAATTCCCTTTCATCCATTTGGCCAGTAGAGGAGGAGGGCATTTTCTCTTCATCTCTTTCTGTCTTCTTTTCTACATTTTGGGTATGTGCATTCTGTATGGGAATGTGGATGTGTCCACGCTTGCAGAATAGGTTTTAATGAAGTGGTTATAAAATGATTGATTGTGCTCCTGGTGTCAGCGTTCCAATGAAGCTTCCCCATTTAGCTTATTACTCAGAGACAAAGTCCATCCAAGGTAAAACTTTTATT
>JANHJO010002232.1:4044-15254 GCA_032468235.1 Pseudoxyrhopus heterurus | reverse complement strand
AAATAGGGACCACCTTTGGTGGGAAGGTAACAGCGTTCCGTGCGCCTTCGGTGTTTAGTCATGCCGGCCACATGACCCATGGAGACATCTTCGGACAGCGCTGGCTCTTTGGCTTTGAAACGGAGATGAGCACCGCCCCCTGGAGTTGGGAACGACTAGCACGTATGTGCGAGGGAACCTTTACCTTTAATGTATGCGAAGTTTAAAAATAGAGGGGATTATGTATTTCACTATATAAGGACAGAATATCAGATATTCCTATATCTTTTAAAAGTGTAATTTCTTTATTCATTCCATCCTTTCCCTGGAGGGTAGATTTTATTCCAGTGGGTGACCAAAATTTGATGATACATTTGTAATATCATTCAGACCACAGACTAAATTCCAAATGGTATACTGGGACTAAAGTGGGCATGTGGCCTGCCTTTATCACTGAAACTGAAATATATGCAACTTTTATATCATTTTAGAAATAGAACATACAGCAAAATTAAATTATACAGTTAACTTCAGTATAAATAATCCCTTCCAGAAGTTAAATAAAAATATGAAAGAACAAACTGAAATTTAGACATTTTTGAACAAAAATCTTTTTCAACCTGTTACTTGATCAACCAGAATTCGTGAGGTGATGATGCGCCCATATTGCGAGAAAAGCTGCTCTAGCTCTTTCTGGGTCATCGTTTTTGGAAGGCCGCTGACGTACAAATTTGCATCTCTGATTGATGCTGAACTTGGACGGGCATAGGAAACCTAGGAGTTGAACAATATTCAGTTAAATGAAATATTATATTTTTGAAGAAAAGCTTTAAATGACAGATAGTTAAAGTCTATTTTCAAACTGTATTTTCACAATTTTTTTAAATTAATTTCACATCATTCTATAGGCTCTTCTACAAAAGTTGATAAGAAAAAAATTGGAAATAATTTAGATGCATAAACAAAGGCCTCTAAAGGCCAAAATAAAATAACTGAAGCTGAGTAGATTAAGATATACTTTTCTATATTGATGGAAATTTATAGCTTTGTAATTTACTTCTATGTACTTGGGATACTTAAAAGATTTACCATATACAGCATAATCTATAGTATAGGTATATACCTAATTCAGAATTAGTGCTTTTCCGAATTGACTTTTTGCATATAAATGTTTTCCCACATAAATTTGCATTAAAATGGCATGTTCTATCTGGCAACTTTATATATAGTAATAACTGCAAAATCGAATTTGGGTTGGTCTCTGGGACCAGAGAGTTACTCTTCCGAACTTTTGACTCATGCTAGAGCCCATCTTCAAGAAATTTCTCTACTAGAATACGTGGTTTGGACTGTTCTGTTAGTCGTGTTTATGTGGTGCCTTCTATTGGCTGATTGGTGTGTTGATGCCTGGCGATTGGCTGTTGCTTCCTTGTGGGGGAAAAACCCCAGCCAATTGCCAGCCATCAACACACCAATCAGCCAATAGGAAGGCACCACATAAACACGACTCACAGAAAGCCTAAAATACATATTCCAGTAGAGAAATTCCCTGAAGGTGGGCTCCAGCAGAGGTGCTATTCAGCCAGTTCCGACAGGTTCCGGAGAACTGGTAGCGATAATTTGGAGAACCGGTAAATACCTCTGATTGGCTGACCGTGGCAAATACCACATCTGATTGGTTGACCGCACAGCCACGCCCACCAAGCCATACCCACAGAACCAGTAGTAAAAAAAATTGAATCCCACCACTGGGCTCCAGCATGGGTCAAAAAGTTCGGAAGAGTAAATCTCTGGTCCCAGTGACTGACCCAAATTTGATTTTGCATCATTATCCTGGGATAATAACTTCACGGTAATAACTAATAAAGCAATACACAAAAGAAACGATATCTTTCTACTGCACCATTTATAATTATGTTTAATCAGTCTCTTACACAAAACAGAAAGGTTTAAAATCCATCCTTATGTAAGTGTAAGTGGATATGCCTACATATGGACTGTGCAAATCATTCAAATGGGTTGTTCAAAGAGTGAAGTACCATTTGGAACCTTTTACTCAAAACACTGAGGTGTTAAGGCTCTTTTTTGATGTTCTGAGCATACTGGTGGTCTCTGCTTAACGACCACTCATTCAGCGACCATTCAAACTTGTGATGGTGTTGAACAAGTGATACTAGTGACAGGTCTTTCGAGTTCACAGTATCCCCTGTGGTCATGTAATTGCAATCTAGGCACTCACCACCCACTTTGTGATTATGACATCATAGTATCTCATGGTCACCATCTACAACTTCTTTGCTGGTTTCTGAAAATCAAACTCAATGAAGAAGCTGGCAGAAGAAGAATGCAAATGGTGACCACGAGACATTCTTGCTTAATGACAGGAATGTCTGGGAATGCCAGAACTGCTGTTGCTAAGTGACATGGTCATGTATTTTTATGCTTTATCTCATCACTTAAAGATGGCAATTCCAGTCCAAATTGCTCTAACCTGTACATGTAAGGCACTTTTAACTGGAACTGCAACTGAAGGTAAGTACCTGTGCCTCTGAATAGCCTGTACAATCCTAATGTATTGATTCTTATGTATGCATTGTCCATACATTTTTATTGACATACAAAAATGGAAATAAATTTTATTTTCATAATTGAAAATGTTAAAATATATGATTTTGAAAAGGCCTAGTATGCAATTTCTGAATATTATATTTGTATTTAATTTTTAACTAATTTAAAAAAGCTTTATTCTAAAACACTATACCCTATACTTCTAGCAATCATTAGGCATACTATAAAATACTCCAAATAATCATTAGGCATACTATAATTTTGAGATATACAACCCAAATAGCTTTCTGTTCAACTAATAATAAGCATCTCAATACAAGATATTTTTATACACACACACACACAATTGTATTACACTTATACAGCAGTATGGGAGGACAGGTTTTAGTCACAAATATAACAAGCAACACCCTTCTCTCCAAAACAAAATTGTTAAATTGATATATTTTCTTTACTTCTAAAAAATAGATACGGAGTCAACCCAGAAAATGATAGAAAATGACTCATTTACCTCCATACTTTATTAAAGATAAGCAATTTTTGGATTTACACAGCAAATAATTTGATGCCATGTTTTCATATTTTTGAAACAAGTAATGTTTAAATAAAATAAAATTTCAATCTGCATTATGAACAAGGAGAACATGTTACAATAACAAGGGTTTATTAAAGTCTATGACAAGAAGTTGTTCACACTCAAGTTACCCTGGAACACATGGATAGAAACTATTCAGAGGTATAGACCAGTAAAGCTCAAGAGAACATTATTTCAACTCTGACCCTGATAGACAGAAAATTCTTACTTGTTGATCCACAATGTTGATCCACATTGATCCATCCCTTATTAATGTGGATTACCACATATTTACAATTTATTTATCCCAACATGATTTGAAAAGAAAGGATTTCAGACAGACCTGTTTCTCTGCAAATGACTTTATCTGATAAAATGCTTAACAGACCTTGGGAATACAGGGAGCAGCAAGACAATGAAATGATGCTTGAGAAGGGGGGAAGGTGAGAGGAGTAATTCTACATTAATTGCACTGAATATAAGTTATGCAGGATAATAATTTTGGTAGGTTTTCAAGGTCTACCAGCAATAAAGGTTGTTCCAGAAATCTAAAGTCTTTTGTTTCTTTAGGTTGCCTGTGTTGTAGGACTTGATACTTTTAGACAAAAATAAGCAACTGATTTGCAGTCTAATTAATCTATGGGGTCAAAAGGAAACACACTTAAGTGCTACACTTTAAGTGAATTCAGCCTTTCTGGAATGACCTCAAATGTCCTCTGAATTAATTGGTAGCACAATTAGTTAAGTGCTAGTGTAACATAGTATTATCAATCTATTTAGACCTCTGCTATGAAGAAACTGACAGCCTTTTGAGCTTTTTCATAACAAACGAAGACACCTTTAAGAATAAAAAGCAAGCATCCCACCCATGACCAGGGAGCATACAATCTGTTCCAAGACTTAGAAGTTTAAAAAAGTGTAAAGATCTGATATAATAATCTATCTTTATTATAATGATTATAATATAATAATAAAAATAATCTGTAAAATTGAAAACTATTTTTAGGAGAAAGAGAACAAGGCAAAGTATAGGTAGGCCCTAGGGTTAAGAACATGCAGTTTATGGATGACCCATGGTTATGAACTGAGCAAAATTTAAGT
This sequence comes from Pseudoxyrhopus heterurus, assembly GCA_032468235.1. Taxonomy (NCBI): domain Eukaryota; kingdom Metazoa; phylum Chordata; class Lepidosauria; order Squamata; genus Pseudoxyrhopus; species Pseudoxyrhopus heterurus. Next base: position 11,032 of record JANHJO010002232.1, on the reverse strand, counting down.
TACATACATTCATTATAAAATACCATTTATACAGTATTATTCAATAATACTATTCCATTTTACATACAAATTTGTCTTAACAACAGCCTGGGAACAGAACTCATTAATAAACTGGGGAGTACCTTTATGATTTTTTTTTTACATGCGTATATATGAGACTGCAAGTTTACCTATCTATCTAGATTTAATTTAGTGTTCATGTCTTCTCTAGTTTTATTTAGTTGTTTTAAAAAGATGTTCCCTGACGGGATTAGATTTTTAAATAAATATTAATAGTAATGTTTTGAACGTTTCATAAAATTATATGAAAAATAAAATTGATCAGTATACAAATAAGACAGATTGCCAAAGATTCAAAGGGGTTTTTGGCACGTACAAAGAATATCCTGCAGAGAATATCAGAGCGATACTCCAAGCAGCAGCAGCAGGTACCAAAAATGTATCAAGTATGGAACAAACTTTTAATTAAACGCTTAACTGTAGAATAAGAAAATATTGATGAACTTTGCACTGGTGCATGGAAGGCTAATAAAGCTGCCAATATCCATTTAACAGTTAAAAGAAAACCACTGTTCTTAAAGGAAATGAGGAAAGTAGACAATTGATATTTTAATTTAGAAGATGTAAGTTTCAAAAGTCTCTTAATGTGACCCAGAAAAAACTTCAGTAGTGTACAAATGATATCTTTGCCACTGGCTTTATGATAATATGGAAAAGTCAGGATAACAAAATTGAGAAGTTAACAGTACCACTAAATATTGGTGATACTGATAAAATAGGACAACAAACCTAGTTGATGAAAGTCACATGATATGTTGACTATGCTGATGTTCCTTGTCTAATAATCTTAACTACAACCTGAAGCAGTATCAGTATCAAACAAAAAAGGAGAATAGTGTGATCTCCCAAATACAATGATTGCTTTAAGGAGTCTTTTTTTGCTATAACCTCTCCTACTTAAGTAGTGGTAATTGGACTCAGGTGCAAGCAGACATACTATAGAGCTTGCTTGCTTGCTTGCTTGCTTGCTTATTTATTTATTTATTTATATTTAAACAATTATATGTCCACATTTTCACATCAAAGTGGCATATAAGAAAGAAAACCAACAATTTAACAAATCAACCATGAGGCCACAATCAACAGTCCCAACTCATAAAGAGGCTCCAACAATATTTAATGGAAGGGACCTGGCTAGATCTGGAAGGGAGAGTAAGTGACATGGGAAAGGGTGGTTCCACAGTTAGCTTGGCTGTATGCCACAGAAGGATTTATAGGAGGCATTGAGCACCTTAATTTGCACCTTGAGACCATACACAATCCAGGTGGGTGGTGGCTAAGGCATTGTGAGCAAGTATGCAAAGCTAAGAGCTATCTTTTTCTCAAAAAATGTTAATATTTAATGAAGTATGCATAGTTATCAATGATTCTTAGGTCTAGGGCTCCTGAAAAAGTAAAGCTCTCTGCCTATTATATAATTTGTTTTCACTTTTAATTAGCTAGTGCAGAGCATGAATTTTCTTGGTATCTAGTATTGGCATGTATCCACTATAACAGGGTTTGGTAGAAATACAGAAACTCACAACTTCTATCTTTTCAAATGGTCATGTTTTAAATCATCAACAATCTTGCAAGTAGACTTCTGTTCTGATTTTACAACTGAAGTTCAAGATTAAAAATTAACTATTCTTAAATGAGAATAATATATTTATAATTAATTTATTTTGGAAAATATTTGGAAAACATACTATTTCAAAAGCAAAATGAAATTTTATTATTTTGATAATATTTAGTATGAATCCTAACACAGAACATGATTAGAGGGGAAAAACAATGTACACATCTTTTAAATAACAGCAAAACACAGTGAAGGTTTAATAGCAATAGCAATAGCACTGTATTTATATACCACCTATCAGGGCTTGCAACCCTCTCTAAGCGGTTTACAATGTCAGCATATTGCCCCCAACAAGTCAACCTTGGAGCTGGTGGGATTTGATCAGCCATTGGGCTGATCTGTAGTACTGTTTTCTAACCACTTGAGCCACCACAGCTCCTAGCAAAATAACTTAAAATGTTTTCATCAAACAAGGAGATAGTCTTGGCTGAGCCAAAAGCATGATATTATAGAGCATAGTGGAAGTTTTACATAGAAATTACTGAAATTGCCTCAATAATTGACACTAGAACTATTTTTTTAGGAGAGACTCTCAGAAGATCATGGATTCATACTGTAACAGATTGATTGGATATCATTTTCAAAGATAGGACTATAACCTAAATTTCTGTTATAGAAAACGTGTATCTGAAGAGACATATTCAGTTGCCTAACTTCTACTACATAGGCATTTTTCAAGATCTTTTATTCTGTGAAAGTGTCCCTATCCACATTATAATTGACTAAGCTGGAGCTCCATTTTAATTTATATGATCTTCTATTCATAATGATGTTTTAAGGTACATCAACTTTCTGTACCAATTGACTGAAATTTCAGTTTGGACCCCTTTCTTGTTTATTAACAATTTTAATAGGTCATGAAAAAAGGACTACAAGCATAGAAACAGTTGTAATTCTAATTTAATATGTCTGTAATTTTAAAACATAATTTATAAAGATAATTGTTTACAGTTTGGAAAGTCCTGGAATAATAACTGAAAAATGTAACTTGAGAAATTAAAAAGATGGCATACCAAACTGAATATCAGTAACATGAAATATAAGATTATACTATATGAATGACAATATCAAGCTACACATTTTTATTATTCATTTCTTTACACTGTTTCTTACAGGAATTTAAATTGAACAATTGTGGATGGTTTCTGTATTATGGTTTTCATACTTATATTTAAAATGCCATTCACAACAAATGTTACATTTTGAATAGACTTTCCAAAAGACACCAACGTTTCAGATGTTTATTGAAAGGTTGGCATTTTGTTAATGATTATGTTCTGATTTATACTTGCAAATCTTTAAAATATCAGTTAGAAACAATATGGTAGATAATCTTTAAACAATTGGTTAGGTATTGAGCTACATGGTAAGCTTAATAATTTTCTCTTCTTGTTGCATTCCCCATGGCCTAGCCTTGTGGAAGGGACAGACTTTTGAAAATGAGGAAAATAAGATTTCCTAATCTTGAAGCTTCAAATATGAAAGCTGTTGTGTCATATGTATAATGGGAGAGGATTGGTAAGGGCATATTATTTTTATTTCATCATAAATACAGAATGAATGCTTAAACTTTTAGACTTCCCCAGAATTTTCTCTATTATCATGTTGCCTGGAGAATTTCTGCATGGTTTCTGGGTTGAAAAAGGCTGGTATAAAATTCTGGACAATTAGATTTGTGAGGAAAACTTGTTCTATATAAATTACTTAATTATTTATAGTCTGTGCAATTGTTGTCCATGGGATAAGGTGGGGCAAATCATGAAGTGTTTTTGATGATGTAAAAGGGAACTTTTTATTCCCGTACAGCTCAACTTTTGTCCCCTTCAGAAAATTTAATTCAGTTTCTGGTCACCATCCTTGTTTGATATTACCTTTGTAATTAAGTTATATAAGACCAATAGCAGAAATCTTTTAAACAGTTTTAAAAAAATTATGCAATTTAGATAAATGGAAGCATCAAGAATAGTAAGCTATAAAGGAAAACAAATAACTTTATTATCACTTCTTCCATTCATACATTATTTTTATTCATGTAAATATTCCTGAATAGCATTTTGGTCAAGTGTGGCTCCCTCCTCATACAAATTAAGACTAAAATAATTTCAAAACTTGGTATAATAAAAGATTGGCAAATACATTTAAAATCCTTTAAAGGCAAGATTTAACAGCCTATTGAAAACCAGTGTCTGTTTCTCTTTTAAAGAAACACTTCATACTCAGGATTCCTCAAGTTTCCTTGTTCGCTGCTGTTGTAACTTTGAACAGTCGCTGAATGAATGATGGTGAAGACTATTTGTATTTACTTAAATTCTTACACTGTGACTTTTACCTTTTTTCTAATAAATATTACTAGTCAGAGCTCTGAAAGTGCTTTGAATTTATTATTTCTTATCCAGATTAGTTGGAGAAAGTCTGAAAGTTGCCATTCATTGTTGTGCTCTGCGTAACAGCCCACTCAGAATAGTAAGTGATCCAAAACCGTCCCAGCCCAACACCTTCATTGCTATATTATAATGATTCCTTGAAAAGAGTCTATATAGTGCATTACAGAAATTTAAATGGGAGAAAGATTATTAAGAAAAGAAATACTGACTAGAGTTTTTTTCTCCAGGAAAGAGTGCAAACTATTCATCAGTTGAAGTTGAGCAAAGATGCTCCTAGCAACAGCAACCCTTGACACTCCAAGAGGATGTTGGATTCTGCATTCCTCACTCCTGTTCTGATCGATGAATCTGATATACAGAAAGAGCATAAACCCATCTAGAATAGACTGTATCCAATCTCAGATTATTTTATCTACTCATCAAAGTATATCACATTTTTCCAGGAACTTGTTAACCTGCATATAGTCCATTACTTATCTCCAGAGAAAAATTCAGGATTTTCTCAGATCTGACAAGGAGAAATAGAGAACGATATTTTACGCACAACTTTAAGACCTAATCCTAACTCTGGTTTCCTTGTCTGATATACAGAATAGGATCCACTGCTAAAGCTGGACCTAATTATACCTTTGAATTGATATTTTTAAGGAACAAAAAGGCAAAGAAAACATAACATTAAAAATGATATTATTACAATATGGTGTGTTTCAGAGGCATTTTTATACAGATGTGATATAATCATTTTTCAAACAACTTGAATGTTAAGTAGTTCAGTAAGATGAAAGTGAAAGGAGATATGATGAAGGAGCAACAAAAAATGAAAGCAAAAAAATGATTATGCAACTCATTAAGTGAAGTATGAGGTAATTCCTAAAAGGATTTGCTAGAGAAAACACTACAGGTAGTTCTCAACTTACAACAGTTAGTTTAGTGACCATTCAAAATTACAATGGCACTGAAAAATGTGACTTATGACCGTTTTCCAAAAATTCAACCTTTGTAACATCCCCATCATGTGATCAAAATTCAGATGCTTGGCAACTGGTTCATATTTATGACCGTTGCAGCGTCCCATAGTCATGTGATCACCTTTGCAACCTTCTGACAAGCAAAGTTAATGGGGGCAGCCAGATACACTCAACAACCAGGTTACTAACTTATCAACTGCAGTGATTCACTTAACAAGTGTAGCAAGGAAGGTCGTAAAATGTGGTAAAACTCACTTAATAAATGTCTCACTTAACAACAAATTTTGGGATCAATTGTGTCATAAATTGAGGACTACCTATATTACTTCCTTTGGTTATGCAAAATGCTAGAATTAAAATGCCCACATTTTAATGGCTAAAAACTCACTTACTAGTTTTCCCAATTTTATTTCTTGTACGTCAGCTTCTTAGCTATTACTAATTCCTAAATATTGAAAAAATAAAGAGCAACTCAAACACTTTTTATTTGTATTTGCTTTTGTGTGACAATGTGATAGAACCAAGGATGATAATTCAAATGAAAAGAACTTATATCCTGGCTGTTCCCTTTTCTTTTTGCAGTTTTCTGAAAAGCTACTATGGAGGTCTTTGGGACACTCTGAAGCAACATGATGCAAAAGACAGGAGGAAAAAAAATCACAAATCGATTACAGTCCCTTCAAAGAAGTTCTTCTGCTTACCAAAATAGTGATTTGGATCTTAGCCAAAATGATTAATTATTGAAGAAGAACTAAGTATCACCTAAGATTTATAGTTATATTGAGCATTAACCATGAACTCTCCACAGTGATTTATAATATGATTAAGCTTTACGCATCTAGCCATAAATTTAAATGAAAATGTTATGAACAAATTAGTCAGTATCCTTTTAAAACACATATTTAATTTAAATCCACCATATTGGAATCTACTATAAATAAGCAGGTGTTAAGTCCTTATTCGTCCTAGTTTTTAAATTGTTAATCTACATAGAACTTTACCAATTAAAGGAATCATGTTTCACTCATAAAAATAAAACTCTATTAGCAGTATTAACTTTTATCAACATGTAATAAAATCATGAAGGGAACTACTGAGTGCATAGCTTATTTATAAAATAATCAAATCCACAACAATCTATTGTTGGACGAATAACTAGTGTTTTAAGAAGTTACAGCTTAGCTTTCTCCTATCTAATAATATACTTTTTTGTGAGGAGATCCTGTTCTTTTAAATACTGAAAGACTGTGTATTTGATGCATTGTTAGAGGAGTATCTTAAGGCATGAGTAAGTGTAAAGCAAAGTACCAGTAATAACAAGTATAATATAACATTAGCAAGTTTAAGTCACACCTGGAATTATTTTTAAACGGTTATATTTCAAGGTGATGATAGCCCACTTAAGACTGAATATTAAGGCAGACAGTCTGTTATTTCACCAAAGGATATTAAGATACCTAAGTTAATGTGAAAACTGCAGATTAATTTAAGACTGGAAATCAGAATACAAATTCAGAATATTTCATTGCAATTTAATTTCAAACCTGACCACAAACAAATAATCAGGATTTATCTTTGTTTCTGGTTAAAAACAAGTTTTTAAAAAAGTCTTATAAATTTAAGAAAACAGAAGACTAGCAAGCAAGAATATAATCCTAATAGATTTACACAGATCAGGTTTCACAGAAATATATAAAAGACTAGCGCTGACATGTATGGCCAGATGAAAAGTTAAAATACTGAATCTTTAATACATTACACATCAGAGTAAATCAAACCAGCCCAATGTATCTATCTGTCAATGCTACTTTCAAATTCATTTTAGTACTCAGACTTAAACAGTACTATTAATTTTCCTGAATCTATGTACTGTATATACTTGAGTATAAGCCTAGTTTTTCAGCCCTCAAAAAGGGCTGGAAAAAACCACCCTCGGCTTATACTCGAGTCAACTAATT
>JANHJO010002231.1:188691-203280 GCA_032468235.1 Pseudoxyrhopus heterurus | reverse complement strand
AGCCTGGCGGACTTCAACTCCCAGAATTCCCCGCCAGGCTTAAAGTTGCCAAGGTTGGAGACCCCTGATCTAAATAGTCCATTGAGAACTGAGAATGGCTGGATGACTTGAGAGATTTGGAACTGGAAACAAAGGGAAAGAGAAACAACAGAATACAGTGTCATATAAGACAACATTGTGATTGGCAGATGGGAAATTTGAGCAACAAGCTTTTCACTTTGCAAAGTTTTGTTATGGGTTGTTCTTCGATAAATCTCAATTCTAGAGTGGGCAATCTACTGTCCACTAGATAGACTTCCCTCCTTATAAGTGAAATGGGCTACGGCTGATGGGAATTGGAGTTCAACTACACCCGGAGAGCCATAGATTGCTGGTGCTGTTAATATTTACAGAAATGTTGGTTTTGGGGGATCCGGATCCCTGGATTCCCTGTTGTTTGTTCAAATGATTAAATCCCCAGGCACTGGTTACTGCCAGTGTCCTTTCCTGCAGTCATTTCTGGAGAGGTATTAGATTCTAATTATGTAAGTGGTTAGCTTGACTGAGCGTGGAGGGTTGTGTCACTGGTTCCCACTTAACTGAAATGGGTAATTGAAAGTCAGATCACTCCGGACAGTTTCTTTGCGTAAAGCCAGGGGTATCCAAAAGTGATTGGAAATGCATTAGCTCATCTCCTCCTACCCTCCCCCCTTCCTTCTTGGAACACATCCAGAAGAAACACAAAAAAGGGAAGGATAAACAAGAACCCTCCTTCCATTCCAGGAGCGTGTGCTGACATCAGCTCCTATGAACCAGCATTTTCATCATTGCAGAAAGGTTTTTCGGTCCTTTACCCTTACTTAGACATTTTCTGTACTCTAACATGGGAGTGCAGGGGACTATAAACAGAATGACATTTTTTTCCCCAGAATCAGAACTATAATAATCACTGGTGATTATTCCTAAAATGTTCAGACTTGCTGGCCTAAAAATTCATTTTGTCTCAATGTGCTAAACATACAGTTAACAGTAGGTGAAGCTAACCCATAAAAAGGAAAAGAGGGAGAAAAGGGCAGGCATTCTCTCTTTCTATTTCATAATTAAATGGACAGAAATTTTTTTTTTCTCCCTAACAGCAAAGCAGTCAACAGTTGTAGTTTTTTCCTCTGAAAAAAAGAACTGAACACAGAAAGCAGCCTTATATTGTGTTTATTTTAGCTCAATATCATTTCAAGTAGGGAGCTATGCCCCTCAATTGTTGCTGGACAGATAGCAATGAGGAGACTGGTGATTGTTATTCAACAATACACTAAGAGGTAGAGTTTCTCAACTCTGGACATGAGTAAGCTGCTTTCCTGGATTCCAGATAGTTATCCCTTCAAATTCTACTAAAAATACCAAGTGCTGAAACATAATCCCTCTCCATGCAAAGCAGGTACTCTTGGCAATGCATGACTTTCTGGGGATTGGGCTGATCTAAAGATATTCCAACAGAGTAGAATATCCAGCTGAACATAATACCATATGATACTGCCTATCTGAATTATCTGCCATACATATATAAACCCCACCCAAATGGGAGTTTATTTATTTTATTTTACCTTTTCAATTCTGCTGATGGGAAACAGTAAGTGTCATACTGGCCAGTGAAGCCACAAAGAAAAAGGGTATGGAGTATAACTAAAACTCTGCTTTATATCTGAAAGCTTTACTTAATTATCTTTGGTGAGAGTTCAGTGCTACAGCAAGGTTGAAGAAGAAAAATGCCTCAAACATCAAGGCCAAGTCACAGCTGCTGATAGCTTTCCATAGGCCTCTTCTTGGCCACTATCAGAGTCAGGATCCCTGATCATATATCTGAAAAATCTTTTGATCATGCAAAGCATGACTGGCAAATCTTCCCTTTAGACATCAGCCAGGACTGCAAAGATATTTGTCCAGCCAACTGAAGCTTACCAATAACTGCAAAGGATTATTTTACACAATACCTTAGAAGCCACATCAGTTGATTTAAAGACAAAGGTGTGTGTGTGATAATTTGGGTTATCAGCATTGCAATTTGATCCCGATAGCTGCAGGACTATGATTTAGTACCATCCTGCAAAACAGCAATTATAACAATAATTATTATAACTGAGTTTGCCAACTTAGCACTTGGATATATATTTATGAGCCACAACTTATCCAACGGGTTTAGAAGTTATTTTTAAAAATACAGGAACTGTTCTTTGTTCTCTTTCAGGTTTTATCTCTTGTCATTTCATGTTTGTTTTGCTGCTTCCTTCTAAACAAATGAGGAACTCTCCTGACCTTGTGGCACTGTGCCTTAGTGGCAGGTCTGGATGTACTTTGCATTTATTCATCCAGAAGAGGGAAAGATCCGAGTTTGGAACACAGTGGGTTTTATTCTCAACAGAGCCCAGAGATTGCTGTATTGTGCACGTCCTGAAACACACCAGAGGGCAGGAACAGGAGATCAATACTAAAGGTGACAGTAATTGCAAGCAGACTACAGCTGACGTAAATGCTCTCAGTTGAGCCTGTCAGCTGTTCTAGTGAGGCAGCCTGATACAGAAAGTGAGATCTTTTCTCTGTTGCTACCTCAGCCAAATGCTTCTCTGGGTTGCTCTAATCAGACTCCATTGCCTTCCCTGAGACTGCCACTTCTAGGGTTCTGTCAAGTAGGAAAGTCATCTCCATATCCTTGGGTGATGTAATCTGTGCCTTGGGACACAGATGCCAACTGCCATGAAGATCTGCAGTTCCAGAAGGGTTTTGCAAAGATGGTCCTGTTATGTCACATTAAAACAAGTAGCCAATTTTTTGTTAATGCCTTGTATAACTGATAGTGAAATTCAAGTAAAATTAAAAGTGGAATCACCCCCACATTTAAATAGGGGTGAATTTAAATTCACATCCCTTCCTTGCATTGGCCTCTGCTGGGGCTGCTACTGCTCATTATGTCTTTGTATCTCACATATCCCTTTCTCTACGGGTTAGGCTACTAAGCACACAGAGATGCTCTGATTCTTAATTCTAAGTTGTTTTCTAGATTCATCTCTGTCCTAACATATATTATGTTTCAACTTTCATCAAATTGGTCCTACTGGGAAATGTAATTCAATGAAGATCTGAAGAAGTGAAATCTCAGAGAATGGACAGAGGATAATGCTTCCTTCTTATAGCAGAATTATATCAGCCAATGTGGTGCATTAGATTACAATGTCCATCATCCATTTAAACATTCTCATTGGTTATAGTTACTATGATTTTGTGGTTGGAGTTGTGCTTGAACCGAAGGATGACAGCTGTTACAGTACATTTAATGTAGGAACATATGCTACTGGGATTTTTTTTCTCATCTAAATAGTAGCTGTGGGAATGGATTATCTGTATAAAATTATATTTTGTTTTCTGTTCCCTGCAGGTTATTGTCACTGACATTATAATTCTCTTGAAAAACAGACACACCCATTCACATAGCAGCTTGTAGTTGCTTCTAATTTGGCCCTAAAAAGCCTGGGGAAATTTAACACATTCAAAGCACCACTACTAGTAAGGCTCTATTTCATAAAGATATTTGAATCCCAGGCTTAATGTTAGGGTATCGTGAATGGTTTATATGCAACTCTACAACTATCTTACTTAATACATTAGTCACCCATACTGTTAATCATAGGGTGTATACACTGACTATAAGTTTTGATTACAGAACATGACCGAGAAGATGTGAAGACTTGCTTTGAATCATACGAGGCCCATATTGCCACTTGCACCTAATCACAGGGGAATTATTTCCTACAATCTCTTTTTTTCTGATGGGCCCACATAGTATATAGACTATGAGTGAAATAGCTGTAGCTTCCCTTAAATAAAACCAGCCCCCTAATTCTAATATGCTGCAAAGGTAGTCTTCAGTTGAGTATCAACTAATAGGTTTTGTCATCTATTAATGTGGAGGAGATCAGGAGGCTGGCACTCATTGGAAACAGAAGGCATAAACAGAGGATTGGCAAAGGGACAGCAAATGCCCTGCTAATATAGTTACTAATGACTCAAAAATGGATCACTAGTGGGGCAAAGATCCAATTATAGGGGTTGCCTATCTAACTTATGGGATGTGTAGGAAGTAAGGGTTGTAACTGACCCTTACTGGGGGAATGCTAGCAATATTTTTTTGCAGATAACTTGGTGTGGTCAACTGACTGCCGCCAACTCGCCACCACCAAGTCATTGCAGGTAACTCAATATGTCCAATTCACTAGGAGAACTTACTGTGGGCAGCCGGAGGTAGAGCCAGATGGATGGGTGAGTGGGGGGGGGCAGAGCAAAGAGCAGCAGCAGCCAGGGGCTTTCCCAGTAGAAGGAAAGCCGGGTGGGCAGAAGAATGAGCAGGTGGGCAGAGCTCAAAGTGATGGCACCTGCAGCCGGTAGCTTCCCATATTTATACACCCCATCATTGCAGCTGCTGTGCTGAGCTCCAGGCTGTTTACAGTTGGCTGCAATGGGCAGGATGGGCAGTGGGAGGCAGCAGAGGCTGGGAGCATCCCATTTTCACACAGACCCCTTCCTCTGCCACCATTACAGGCCATTCAGCAGTGACAGTGTTCAGGCTGTCCAGTAGTAGTGGTGGGCAGGACAGGTGGCACAGAGGCGGTGGGAGTCAGGTGCATTCCATTTTCACACCCCTGCCGCCGGACTGCTGCTGCGCTGAGTTCCTGGAACTCAGCATAGCAACAGTAGTGGTGGGGGCGTGAACATGGGATGCACCCAGCTGCTGCTGCCTGTCACCTCTCTACACTCCCAAATGGTCCAAACCCCAAGCACCCCAGAACTTGGTGCACCAGCAGTGGTGGCGATAATAGCGGTGTTGGTGTGTGAAAATGGGAAGCCCCTGAACGTCACTGCTGCTATGCACTCTACCCACCCACTCGCTTGCCTCGCTTTCCCTCCAGTGGGAAGCCCTCAGCCACTGCTCTCTGCCCACCTGTTCCCTGCCCATCCGGCTCTCCCTCTGGCTGCCTGCAGCAAGTTGTCCTTGTGGCAAATGGACTGTGTTGAATTGTCCTGCAATGACTTAGCGGCATGAGTTGGCAGAGGTGATGAGCTGGCAACAGTGAGCTGGCCGGGCCGAGCTGGTCAGGCCGAGTTGTCCTAGATCCACAAAAAGTCAGTCCTTTTTCTCAAAGCGCAATGTAGCTGAAGTTATAGTTGATTTTATTTATTGTGTAATCTTTGTGGTCTAGCAAACAATCAGTGGGGCTAAGAACATTTAAAATCCAAAATGTTTGTTTTTTTGTTTTTTTGTAGAAGAGAATTCTGTGCAGCAGATTTAAATTTTGAATTACTGAAAAGTCTCTTTGTTCAACTTTCGTTACTTTAAGGCAATTTCTTTTTGCCTCATTAAGCCACATGTTTGGTGTAAGGCACCCCACGTGTTTGGAATACGAGGTTTGGCTGAATGAACACTAGCTTCTGTAATCTATTTATTCAGGATGGCCTTCCCTACTTGGTGGCTTTTGGCTGTGTTTGCTCATTTAGACAGAAGGCTGGCTTAGTCTGCCCCCACAGTTTTTTGGAGGGGGGGAGAGTGCCTATATTAAAAAAATCCACTTACTTACAAAGTAGGACTCATACAAGTTTTCAATGCTATATAAATCCTACCACATAAAAAAGCAAAAAGGTTTGCATGGCTCATTTAACAAAGTCGATGTTAACATATGTTTTCTGTTATATCCTATAAATGTTTTGCTAACTGAACCTGAACAAAAGAAGCCTTGCTGTTGCCAATTTTGGACAGAAATGCATTTAAGTTAGACTTTTCACACCAGTGTCATGTTTCAGTAATTTGTTTCAACCTGGAGAGAGATATGGATTTCTTTCATCTTGTTTCATTTATCCCCATATTCTGTTCTACTTTTCTGTTTCTATCTGATTTCCTTCTCCATCAGAGTGTACTTAAAATAGATTAGGCTACAACACAAATCAGATCGGTCCTACAATATTCAATGCATACAGAGGTATCTGGACACAGAAGATTGATTTAAGGCTTTTCAACATGTTCCTCAAAGATCTGTACTAGATGAAGTCAGATTAATACAAAGTTAATTTACTACAGGGACCAGGTTCATATAAATCACTAACCATTAATCATAATTTATGAATTAGAAGGGTTGAGATACATTAAATACAAAACCCACCTACACAATTACATGTTTTCTCTTGAAGATCTTGTGGCTATAAGTAAAATTCATAGCAGAACAGTCTTCCTAGTTGTGCTTAGTTTGTACCCTCTATGTCTTAGATCAGAGTTTCTCAACAATGGCAAATTTCATTTCAGCTTTCAACTCCCAGGATTCCTCAACCAGCAAGGCTTTATTTTAGAATAACAATTTGAAAACATAGTGGGGGAATCAATTGTTTGGGAACAGATAAAACATAAGCCACCTAAAACAGCCTCTATACATGCTTTTGCAGAAATTGTTTATCATTTCCAGAGATATGAATTTATTTCCTTGCAGACAGCTTCTGCTATTTACTTCAGGAACATTTAATTGCTGAAAATTCAGATGCAGGCAAACTGGTAATAAAGAAGATGTACACAACCCCATCATAGACACATCCAGTATACTATTGCAAATAAACTAACAGTGGGCTCAGTGAAGACCCATCAAGATATATGTGATAAGATTTAAAAACCACTTCTGGACTTAGTGCTTCATACCTGATGCTTGAAACAGATAAACATGAACATTTTATCTTAGGTTGTGATGGTTAATTTTGTTGTTATAGAAGTGGCTTGTATCTATCAGAAATGTAAAGCAAAAAGTTGAGGCTGTTACTGTATTCTACTGCACCAAAAACAGCCAGAAGCCACTCTTTTCTGTTTCTTTATACTTCTTTTCCCTTTACCCCTTTCCCCTCTTCCCTTCTGAACTTAATTTTCATTTGTATTTTATATTACAATAGTTCTATTTTTTTTTTAAAAAAGGCATATGTGATATATGTTCCACACAGAGATGTGCAATCATTATTCCAAACAAAGCTGCCTTTGTTGGTTGGTACCTTGTGGTTGTTTAAATTTCTGTATCTCGGGATTAGTAGCTCAAAATTGGGCATTGAATTGTTATTTTTCTTTTCTTTCTTTTTTTGTTGTTGCATATGGGAGATAGGACACCTGATATTTTTGCAGGATGATGTGTCATATTTTCCATCTGACCTATACAAATACATCATCAGGCTTAGTGATCTCTTTCACCAGCATAATATATGCCATGCAAATATATATTCCATCTACAATCTTCCTTATTACAAATTTTCTGATTTTCCTTGGATCTAAAAAAACCAACCAAACCCTAGAACATCCATATTCTTTTCTATTGGATTAGAACAGCTACACAATTATAAAACATAGGTGATGCAGCACATAGCTGTTCAACAGTTTATTTTGGCCAGCATTGTTCCAATATAGAAACAATTGCTTTAGAATTCTTTTCTATACAGTTTGTTCCTTTTTAATAAACTGCTCTACAGCTTTTACTTAATACTCAACCTCCGCTCAAGTTTGCAAAAAAACAAAACAAAAAAACACACCCTTACCATCATAAATTAATTTTTCTGGATTGTTAATTCTATCCTAATTGAGTAGTGTCTATACATGTGTTCAGTTGTTATGTTCTAACTGGCAGATATGCCAATACATTCTGTACGTCACCAAACATTCCCTTCCTTCTGGAATTATATATGTATTTATGTATGTATACCTTCAAGTCAATGTTGACTCTGGCCAAATCCCTGCAGTTTTCTGGCAAGATTTGCCTTCTTCTTAGGGTTGACAGCGAGTAATGGCCTAAGGTCACCAAGCTGGCCTTGTGCCTAAGCTGGCACTAGGATTCATCATCTTCCAGTTTCTAGACTGATACCTTAAACCCCATATCAAACTGGCTCTACTGGAATTATTACTTTCCCCTTTGTCAGTGTCACCAACTGGTCAATATCACTTACATAGATCATAGTGGTAGCAAGGAAGAGAAGGACTGCTGTTTTATACTGACACTATTCTAAAACTGTACTGGTTTACCTTTAAAATATTTCAGCTTTATACTAAATCCTCTCTGTTTTTGCTCTTTTTAGATGGTTGTGGTCCTTTATATGGAGCTAAAAGTCTTGGGGTGTTTGGCAGAAAGGTGAAATTGACTACAAACTATGGAGAAAACTCTTGAAAAAAAGTGTTTGTTGTTGTGAACTATTTCTCTTATTTTCTGGATAGGGTTTTTCAAGGTCTTTCCAAAAGGCTAACAGGGTGAAATGTTGGAAGTGTAATCAGATACCAGGTTCATATTATCATATGTGGTGGACATGCTCAAAGGCAAAAAAATACTGGACTAAAATACATACTTGGTTAGAAAAAATGATAAAGCACATAGATTTGAAACCAGAAATATTCTTGTTGGGTATATTACCAGAACAGGGAAGGGAAAACATACTTAATTTTACATGTATTAATGACAGCAAGAATTGTGTTTGCACAACAATGGAAAAATGAAGAGATCCCTACAGATGAAAGTGTTATAAAAATATTAGAATGTGCTGAGATGGATAGACTAACACTTAAAATAAAAGAAAAGGAAGAAACAGAATACTTTTTAACATGGGACTTTTTTTTTAACCAATGGTTAACTAACAGAACAGAGGTTAGAACCTAAAAGCACCAAAAAGATAAGAAATTTTTTTGTATTGAAAATTTAATAAGATGGACAAACTAATTGTATTACTATTTTGTGATTAATATGTCTATTATGATTAATGTTGTATCTCTACTTAAAACTGACTGTGCCCAGACAACATGCTGTTCAGACAGATATGAATTTTTTTTTGTATAAAAAATGTATCAATAAAACATATACAAAAAAAAAACTGGATAAATTTATCTCTGGATACACCTATATTTGTAACTATACCCAGTAATGGGGTCACCTGACCTAATTGTGAAACAGCACAGAATTTATACACCTTTTCTCTAGAGGAATCCTGCTGGTTTAAATAGAAGTGTTATGTCAACAAAAGTCTGGTTAAATTCAGAGCTAGGAACCAGATAAGGCCAGTGATGTGTGACCACAGAGAAGCACCTGGCCATTGGTGCAAGCTTAAATGGCAAGTGAAAAAAAGGCTTAAAACTTTTATCTATCTTTTTGAAAGGGGCTTTGACTTCATTTTACAAGACACTCTGTCTCAAACTATAGTAGGACAAAGCCATATGCCCAACTCCTTATGCGCACACAAATACCCATGCATGCAAAACACTTAGAATTTCAGAAAGGACAAGGAGTTATCCAACTGGCTACTGAAACATCCGTCAAATTTCAGAAGTATTAAAGCAAAACTGCTACCAGTATTCAACTTACAGCCTGAAACAGATGTCCAACAATTTGGTGCAACTAAATTAATACACCTGGAAACAACTTCAGTAGCTGATATCAGAAGTGATAATAGATAAAGCCTTCCTTCACCTGAGGCCTTCCAGATATTTAGCATTACAACTTTCAGAACGTTCAGCCAGAGATCAATTGATGGGAAGTTCTGGGAATAATAATCCCAACATACTTAGGGGGCACCAAGATATAAAGCTGTTGTAGAGGACTCTCCTTGCTTTCAGAGTCCAATGCTTCTAGCTCTACGGGGTTGATATGATGTTTTAAAATGCTAATAAAATAAACACATCAAATGGTTTATAATGCAATGGAATGAACCATTAAATATAAAGGGAATAAAATGGCAAGATTTCTTGAAAAACAGATGCAGAAACAATCAGTAATCAGATATTCAGCCACAGCAGTTGTTTGAAGCTTTTAACTTAAATACAAGAACAAAATATTCTCTCCTTTTTGTATTTATATTCTCAGGGCTGGTTGTCATGCAGGGATAAAGGCCGGATTTAGTCTCATTGAGTAAAGCCAGGAATGGAGTGAAAATCCAAGTCAGCAGGGATTTCTGTATATAGGTAGGTATGATGCATTTATATGAAGTATATGAGCTATACATATTGGCTAAGGAGCACATTAATTTAATCTAATTTTCCACACCATTATATGATATATTGCCTACATAGCACATCCCTATAGCCATATCTGACAGGGTCAGTTATACTGACCATTCTTAGCATGGGTGATAATATCTCATTACGGAGTCTAGAAATGCAGTGCTTTTATCACTTGCCATCTCTTTTGTTTTGAGAGTTCCCCTTGATCTTGAAAAGGTTTTATGACAGGATGGTCCTTAAATTAAACTAAGTGAGCTCCTTGCTGCAAGTAGATGTTCAAATGGAGGTGATGACACTGAGATGTTGGGCAAGAAGGCCAGAATTCTACATCCCAATTGGTCTAATCTAATCTTGCTATCCAGGATAATGGAGGATGTTGTCTCATCCTGTACTGGTATAAGATTTTCACTGCCGGTTTCTCTTTAGGGAACTGAGAAAGGGAAGCATAATTTCATCCTTTGTAGCTGGGGCAAAATATCTTGAGTCCACAGGGCTAGATCAGAATGCAACAACTTTGCTGTAGCTATGCCTTCCAGGGCAAAGGAATGCTGCAGGAATTCAGCTTGTTTTTCGGTTGTTGGGAAACAGAGCTTCTTTTATGAATAAAAGGAACAAGTACTTGAGCTGCTATAATCACAGTGAAAAGTCACTATAAACAAGACCAAGGTTCTCCAGGAAATACTTTTGCTGAAAGACATCAGGAAGTTCTCAGAGAAACCAACTGTGAATCCAAATATTTGCCCAGGGATTAAAGGCAGCCTTCTTTGTTTCAGGATTGTCTAATAAAAGAATAAGTGACACCTGGTAATAACCAACAATATTTAGTGTTTAGATATGTTTTCAAATGTTGAAATTACTCCCCAGATATCGCTTAACTTGGCCAACAGAAAAGAGAACAGCTGCCTCTCGGTGGTAGTGTCTTTTCCCCACCTTCAGTAAAGCAGTGTATGAATTGTTCTTCAATATTCAAGATTAATGCCAGCTACAGTAAAGAAACATAAGAAAGGAAAACTGTAACCTTGATTGTTATCCATCAGTTCAGACAAGTACAATGCCTAATGTCTGCATAACTTCCATGTGATTTGAGTAAGACTGATAATGAAATGCTAAATGAACTTTTGGGAGCTATTTACACAACCACCCAAGCAGCTTGTTTATACTGATTCTCATCCAGCAGGAGTGCCAGTATGAAATGGAAAA
The DNA here is from genome assembly GCA_032468235.1 of Pseudoxyrhopus heterurus. Taxonomy (NCBI): domain Eukaryota; kingdom Metazoa; phylum Chordata; class Lepidosauria; order Squamata; genus Pseudoxyrhopus; species Pseudoxyrhopus heterurus. The sequence goes on along the minus strand of JANHJO010002231.1, from coordinate 192,062 downwards.
ACAAATGGATCTCATAGCTCTCATGTATCTGTGACGGAATAGGTGCAGACTGAAACTATTTCTGTTGTATATACAGAAATGTAGGAAGGTGACTTACACTGAGACAGAAATATTGGACAATCTATTATTTACAGAGAATGGCGGTTGCCCTCCATGATTTACAGGAAAAGTCCCTTTTTTTCACTTTCTTGGATTTGAACTTGCAACTTTCTAGATGCAAGGCATGTGCAATATAATGAATTGTTGGCCTTGGATTCATATTGTGTAGACACGTCCAAATTTTCCTGTCTAAATAAAATAGCTGGTAATGTCAAATCAACTCAAAGGCTACTTCTCTATGCATATGTCCAAAATATGGAGATTATAAGATCATACATATATTTCAGGATCTTATTGAATACGTGGAGGGTGTACTTGTGCATTCAGCTTTGTAGTTCATAATCTGTCCTTCTGAAAATAGCACCCCACACTCTAGTCAACCTCTCTTGTTCAGCCAGGCTGAAAAAACTAGGAGGTTTGCAAAAAAAACTTGTAATTTATTTTTCTATACTTTTGCAGCTATTTTGTATTCCTTGGAACTACATTCTGATAGTTTCTCCCTATGAGTAATAACTTTCTTCAAAACCTGTGCTACTGCAATCAATAAATGTAGTAAGGCAAGTAATTAATGGAAGGATCCTAGTGTTTAAGCCCATAATTTACTGTTGACTTTAAAATACAATGCCTCATAGGATTATGGCAAGCTTTGTTTCATAGTAAGAACAAGATTGGGTTTTTTTTTTTGCATGAGCTGCAGAATGGGGAAATCATCCTAAAAGATAGGATAGGAACAGAATATTCTTGAAATGACATAAAACTAGAATGGTATGAAATTTCTTTTCATAATTGCCAATTCCTATGCAGCCTCATTGCCTCTCCAAGGTAATGAGTGGCAAACGCTAGCATATTTCATATGTTTTAAGGGTACTCCTGTGGAAATACTGCTTTAAGTTTAACACTAGCATAGCAAAGACCAATTGAAATGTCTCACATATAGAATGGGAATGAGACAAGAGAGCACAGAAAAAAAATGGGATATTTGGAGATCCAAAAATGAATAAAAATTGTAACTGTTTTGTGAACAGCTGCTTAGAATAGTTCTTTGTTTCAAGCACACTGTTTAAACATGTCATTCATACATATAGGTGTCAAAAGAATGAATATAAATAAAAATGATTGATGTTATTGTTCATGATATAAGATTCAGATAATTAAAGATACAAGAATTTTTGGTAATGTCAGGAGTGGAGTTTGGTGGCTATAGAAAATAAAGAATAAAGCAGAATGGCTGCAGAAAGAGATAGTACCTCCCAATTTTACAGTGTAGAATTAACAGGAAACCTATAAATGTTAGTGTCCAAGTAAAATAGTGATTATCAGGATGTACGTGATTGCAGGTAGTATCACTGCAGAAATATTAAATTATGGATATGATTTCCTTATAGAATGGTTAAGCAACTTGTTTAATATGCATTTGTGTCTGATGATTGAAAGAATCCTATTACTCCCTTATACAAGAAAATACAAGTTGACAGCAGTTAATTCAGAAACTATTATATGAAGTTATTAGTTTGCCTAAAAAATATTTGGCAGAAAAATGATTGAAAAGGTACAAGAGTTGGTAACAGGCAGTATTTGGAAAATGAAATTTAGCTTTATGCCAACCAGATGTGCAGACTAATTTAATACTTTTCCAGGTGCACAGTCCACATTTTTATACTGAGAATTACAAGAACACGAGAAACAAAGTTTATTGTGCATATGATGATATAACTGCTTGGTGACCTGGCAGGGAGGACGAGGGGATGGTTTTGTATGGGTGGCCGGCAAGCAGCTCCATTTGCGTAAACAGCAGACATGTGCACACACCACTCGCACAAATGGAGCTGTGTGTGAGTGAGTGCACCCAGAACTCATACAAGTGGAGCTGTGAGCGTGCGCTCACTCTCCTCTCGTGCTGCCCGGTTCCAAACGGGCCAAGGCCCGGCAGTGGGCGGTCGCCTGGGGCTTGGGGACTCCTGCTGTAGATAAACCATGTGATACAACAAATTATAGAACATTCTGTGTGTGTGTGTGTGTGTGTGTGTGCGTGTGTGTGTGTGAAAATAATGGCATGCTTATAAAATGTTTCAACACTAATCAGACTCTAAGGCAAGTAAATGTGTCCTGTATAAATGTATATGCAACATTTATGGTGACATTAGAGGTATATTGGTTATGAACATGAGTATGCATGTTGTTTGTTTTAAATACAAATTATTGGCAGTGAATATGAGATATATTATGCTACAAGGTGTATGGACTTTAACCTTAAGGTATTAAAGATCAAAATAGTTGATTTTAATAGGGAAAAGAGGTCAAATGGTTGCAAGTTTCACATACATGAGTAGAAACAGTAGAACAAGCAACTATGTATCGTGATATTTACTAAAGATAAATAGATTAAGAAAATTTTAGTATTCTAAATGTTAATAGAAAGATAACAGATTTTTTTTTAAAAAATATTTATTATTAGACTTCTATGCTGCCCATCTTGGCAAGGTGATTAATGGATGGTATATGGTTTGCTGTAAAGTATGGATTTTTACCCAAGCATCAAATTTTGGGGTGTATAATAATTTTCTGCGTAATTTGGTATAGTGAAAGGTGGAATTGCAAACGTCAGAAGGAACATTGCTGACTGTAGTGGGAATGAATTGCTTAAGAAAATGATACACAGTAAAATGTACAATAAGAACAGGCAGGTTCAGGAACAGAATAAATGAACGTACGTAGATTAAGTACAAAGAGTGATTACTATAAAATCAGAATGAGGGTTAACTACTAACAATGATATGAATAAAGAGTGAATGGGTTGAGAAGAAGCGGAAGATTGAGTGAGTCATAACTGGGTGGAGTTGATAAGATCCACAAAGAGATGTGTTTGAAAGAGAAACGGTAATATATGAATGAGTGTATGGATATTGTAAAAACAGAAACAGACAGAAAAGTATTGAACAGTATCTTAAATAAATTAGGTTTAACTCTATTTCTCTATTTCATAGTTATTTTCTTTGGTTTATTATTTCTTTCTCCTTATCTGTGGTTTGCATAATTTGCCTACTGCTAAAGGAAACAACATAATGGATATACTTCTTTGCATGTAAGTCCTTCATTTGATGATTTATTGTCCAATCTATTTAGTACCTATCAGAAAATATCATTAGGTTTTTACTTTGTGCAGATCTTGAGAGCTGGATTTACTATGATTGATTTTATTAGAATGAAAATGAAGAAAGTCGTTCTTTTTCTCTAACTTTTTGTTTTGATATGTATGGCCAAAAACTAATGCT